>JAQGBS010001739.1:0-14813 GCA_034698545.1 Acrobeloides obliquus
AAATGCTTCCTTGACCCTGATTCAGGAAACGAGATGGATGTATTGAAGCGAAAATCGAAAATGTTTGATTTTCGCTTCAATACACCAATTCCTTCCCTGAATCAGGGTCAATGAAGCATTTTCACGCTTCGGGAATGCGCGCAATCGATTTTTCGTCTGGAAAAGCTTAAGAATCGACGGTTTTCTCATAAAAATCCGAAAATGTTTGATTTTCGCTTCAATACACCCATTTCTTCCCTGAATCAGGGTCAAGGAAGCATTTTCACGCTTCGAGAATGCGCGCAATCGATTTTTCGCATGATTTTACCTCTATATAGGTCAAAAATCGAGAAAAAAATTTTTTTGGGAGAATTATCCCCAAATGGGTCCCCCCATTCTTTTTTCTTCATTTTTTTGAAAGTTAGTACGAATTGTTTTCCTCCACATCGACTTTTAAAAGTTCATCATCATAGTTTTACTAAAAATTTCTCACATCTTCAACACGATGGCAAAGAAAGAGACATTCTTTGGAAATTCATAATAATCTCAGCTTATCGGCACAAACGAGCCAAAAAATTTTCTTCTCTGATTCTATTTTTTTTCTCCACTTTACATCCATAATTTTGGTGTTCAAAAAATTTTAGAAACGAAGAAAAGTCCAACTTTGTATGTGTGGCTTGGGTTAACGGAAGTGGCGAATTTGAGGTCCGCATGGCGGTGGTGATTTTCTCACTCTTTTTGGACTCAGTAATTTGAGGATAAACGACTAGCGGGAGACTTCATATAAATACGAGTTATTCCCAGTGTGGCAATTTTTGAAGAAAAAATTACACAACTTTTCTATAGCATAGGCAATTTGAAAAATCACAAGTTTTTAAGTTCCAAAATAGGCTTTCTATTCAACAAGTCCCAATTTTTCAATTTTTGACAAATTTTTCTATTTTTAGTACGTTTTTTGATTTTTCTGATGAATTTTTCGATTTGTGACGAATTTTTTGATTTTTGACAAATATGTTAATTATTGACGAATTTTTCATTCTGTTCTTTGACTTTTTTCTACAATTACGTGTATAAAAAAACCAAATTTTTACAATTTTTTCATGTTTTTGACCCAAAAATTTTTTCAAAAATAACCCCTATTCGGGTTAATTTTATGCAAAGAAGCGATTGCGCGCATTCCCGAAGCTTGAAAACGCTTTCTGATCTTGATTCAGGGAAATACGAGTGTGTATTGAAGCGAGAATATGAAAATTTTGGATTTTTCTTCTGAAAATCATCGTTCCTGGGGTTATTTTATGTGAGGAATCCGAAAAATATGCTCCCGAGTTGAAAAAATGCTTCCCTGAATCAGGGTAAGCATGTGTAATAACACGAAATTAATAAAGAAAGATTTGAGTTAATTTCTTGTTATTGCACATGCTTACCCTGATTCAGGAAAGCATGTTTTCAACTTGGGAGTATGTTTTTCGGATTCCTCACATAAAATTACCCCTAGAACGATGATTTTCAGAAGAAAAATTCAAAATTTTTATATTTTTGCTTCAATACACATTCATAATCTCCCTGAATCAGGGTCAGGAAAGCGTTGGAAATGTGTGCAATTGATTCCCCCGCATAAGATTAACCCTAATTGGGTCATTTTTAGAAAATTTTTTTTTTGGAAAACATGAAAAATCACCCAAATTCCGGTTTTTTTCGATACACCCTGTAATAATAGACAGTTTTATTTTTTTTAGTCATATGTTTCATTTTCCTTTTTGACGTATGTGTCGCTTTAAAGTTGTTAGAAATTTGATAGGGTTTTTTACTTTGAAGTGTTCTCATGTAATTTCATACTGGCTTTGTGCATTTTCTTTTAGATCTTTGAGCTATAAAATTTATGGCTTATTAATATGTGTGTTTTAAATTGGCTAAATTGGCTTAACATTTTCCTGTCGACATTTGGTTAATAGTTTTTCAGAAAGTACATTTAATGAGGAATATATGGCGCAAAAATTTATTAAAAAAAAGTTTGTTTCAAAAAATTAATTGAATTGTCAAAACGAAAATTTTGTCCTTCATAGTTCGGTGGTAACGTGCTTGACTTTGACTTTAAAGGGTCGAGAGTTCGATTCCCCTATTGAAATAACTTTTTTTGCCTTTATTAAAATCATTTTTTTTAAAATTCTTGCAGCATAATATTCCTCATTAAATGTATTTTTTGAAAAACTATTAACTTTTAACGTCCGCAGGAAAGTGTTAAAGCATCAGTTCACTCGGAAAAAACACTATGAAAAATTATATATTCGGAAAGTTCATGAAAAATGGAGCATTTTTTGTTTTTACGACAACCTCTAAATCGTTGTAATTTTCAAGATAATTGCGTATGAAGTAGGCGATTTTTGAAATTTTGTGTATTACAACGAAAACATGTTCAAATGTTTTCGTTTCAATAACTCAAAACAATTTTCAAAATGGATCATTTTTATGTCATTTTATTCGCCGCGACGAGTTATACAAAATGCTGTACTTATTTTTTTCTAAATGTTCAAGGATTTTGAATTATTTTCTTCTCAATATACAGAAAATTATCAGGTACATGTTTTCGTTGTAATACACAAAATTTCAAAAATCGCCAACTTTATACGCAATTATCGTCGAAAACGACAACGATTCAGAATTTACTGTAAAAACAAAAAATGGTCCATTTTTCGAAAAAAATCGAAAAATGGAAAAAAATTCGAAAAAATAGAAAAAATTCGAAAAAATTTTAAAAAATCGAAAAAAATGAAAAAAATTTTGTGTCAAAAGCCGAGTATTTTCGAAAAATACGCGATTTTTATCTCAAAAATTGCCGTTGGCGATTTAGAATTTACTGTAAAAGGCAACAAAAACAAATACTCCATTTTTCATGAACTTCTATCGAACATCTTCAAAATGGCAACACTTTTCCAAGTGGACTAAGTCCTTTAAACCTGAACCTGATCTTATACTTAGCAACCCACCCAAAAGTTCAACCACAAGATCTCTTTTTTTTCAAACCTTTTCTTTCGTGGATTTTACGTCGCTCCACCGCCTCTTTTTAAATCTCTTTTGACTCGACTTTTCAAGGTGTCAAGTTTTCTTAAGTTCTATGAAAAAAATCTTCCAACTTTTGACATCACTACTATTATATTCAATGGATAGAGGAATTGTTTTATGCGAACAAAAGCCTTCTTCGAATTTTTGACTAAAGCCAACAACTTATACTAACAAACATTTGTAAAGTGCTAGGGAAATTTATTGTTTTTTTAAAGTACTTTGAATATTCATGTGATTTTTAATATTTCATACTCGAACAAAAATTCAAAGAGCACCGTGAGATTTTTTTGGCTATAAATTTTAAAGGACCAGTCCATTTTCACGTCATTCATGTTTTCGTTGTAATACACAGATTTCAAAAATCATTAACTTCAAACTTCAAAAAACACTGTGAACAAATTAAATATTCAAAAAGTTCATGAAAAATGGAGCATTTTTTGTTTTTACGACAGCCTCTAAATCGTTGTATTTTTTGAGATAATTGCGTTTGAAGTTGGCGGTTTTTGAATTCTGTGTATTACAACGAAAACATGAACGCAGTGAAAATTCATCCCTGAATCAATAAAAGTTGTGTGTATTGATGCGAAAATTCAAAATTTTTTTGGCAGTTTTCGTAGGTCGGTGAAAAAAGAAATTTTTTAAACATTTTCGCGTCAATACACACACACACGAATTTTCATTACGTTCATGTTTTCGTTGTAATACACAGATTTTAAAATTCGTTAATTTCAAACGCCCCTACCATGAATAAATCCTGGGTACGACCATTGATCATGAATGACTTAACACTTGCAAATCTCCTTCCCGCACTTTCCTTCTATGACTTTGTCTCGTCGCCCAAAAACTTCCGGCATTTATTTTTCCAAGTAGTATATGCTCAAAAATTTTGGCATCAACTTCATTGAACTCGACTCACTTGAACCAAAGATTATATTTTAATAGCCGATAGCCGGAAACATGAAGTCACAAAGTTAATCGCGGCTCGTCCCCATATGAATCGTGTACACCGAAGGCGATTTTCATGTCGGTGCCAGCCAAAAAGTGAGGAGTAAACCGGGGGTTTGGATTTTCATGTGGAATCGGCTACTCTCACGCACGCGCATCGCATGTCCAGAGGGTAAAATATTAGCCAGTATTTCCATCTTTGTCAGTTTTGAAAAATGAGTGGATGAAAGGAATGCTTATATTTATATAATAAGCGTCACGGCGGCTCAAAACGTGCAACAAGTGGGAACACCCATAAAAAATGCTAGAAAATCAGTCAGAACCCTCCCCTCCCCTGATTCAGGGGAGGGGAGGGTGGGTGTATTGAAACGAAAATTAAATAAAATTTATTTTTATGACGGAAAACATGTCTGGGGGTTTTTCTAGGCGGGGAATTGATTATGCGCATTTTTGAAGCATGAAAAAGCTTGATCCTGATTCAGGGAAGGGAAAGGTGTATTGAAGCGAAAATTAAATAAAATTTATTTTTACGACGAAAAACATGTCTGGGAGTTTTTCTAGGCAGAGAATCGTTGTGCACATTTTTGAAGTATGAAAATGCTTCCTTGGCCCTGATTCAGGGATGGTGTATTGAAGCGAAAATTAACTAAAATTTGGGAAATCAATCAATCTACAAAAACTTTTTTCTTCAGATTTTTTCGAGAGTGCAAAAAAATTTGGCTTCAAGCGGGATTTGAACCCACGACCTTGTGGCCATAAAGTCGCTACTTTGCCACTGCACCACCGAGGTTCAATCAAACGACTATTATATTCGTTTTTCCACATTTTCCCTAACTTTTGAGCTAAAAATCTGAGTTTTTCAGACAGAAGAAGGTCCCTTGTAAGTCTTTTGGGCGTGTTTCCACTTTTTGCATGTTTTGGGCCGCCGTGGTGTGGATAGCTTTCATTGGAAAACACAAGAGCTCTTCTCTTTCATTTCGGCAAATGGATAAATAGAAATTTTATTGCCATTCGATTAAAACTTGTGTCAATTGCATGACTTGATGTTAAATTAAACCAACGGGGAAAAGTTTCGAGGGAAACGTCAGAGAAAAAAGATAGTAATAAACAAATGTGGTGCGGAAAATTTTTTGGTTCATTATTTTTGTGATGATGTGTGGGAAGGAGAGGATTATGCGTGTATAAATCCCTAGTCTATTTTCCGTTGTACTTTTCTGTTGTATTGAATTGAAATTTGCTTTCCAAAAGCTAATATAAGAGTCAACTGTCTTCATCAGAAATACTAGAAAAAAGATTTTTCAATTTTTTGTGTTTTTTTTTCTCCAGGTAATTTTCTCCTACTACTATAAACGTGTATGTTTGTGTGTGCAGACGCGATCTCTACTAATCCATAACTAGAGACCGCCACGTGAAAAATTTTCTGATTTCATAAGCTGTATTATCGAATTTACCTTTTTTTTCATTTTTTCTAGATTTTTACTCGAAAATTTTGCCAACTATCTTCAATTCAAGTTGTTTCTACACACACCTCTTTGGACATTTTTAGCAAAAAATTTCGAAAATTTATTTTTTTGCATGTCGGCCTCTCTATAGTACAATTTTGTACAGGGTTAGGCAGTGTATACACATACATTACACGTTTAATGTAGTAGAATTTTTTTCTGCTTTTGATTTGTTTCTATTTGTTTCACCTGTTGGAGAATATTTTTTTTAGTCGATTTTTGATATTTTAGAAAGACGATTTTTGCTTTATGATTTAAAATTTTAATTAGATTCACTTTTTTAACTACTAGGCTTGGGTTTAGTTTTAGGCTTAAGCTTAGGCTTAAGCTTAGTCTAGGCTTGGGCTATGATTAGGCTTGGGCTATGATTAGGCTTTAGCTTTGTTCTAGAATATTGCATTATGTTTAATATTTACAAAATTTATCCAGTGTGTCTCACTTGCATTCATACCCTAAACTTTTGTCATATCTCGGACGAATAAAAAGATTTTTCGATGAGACTTTTTTAAGTGATAGCTGATGGAAAGCTGAACAAATCCTGTAAAAAATTTTGAAATTCGCATATTTTAACATTTTTATTTTTCACTTTGAAGTTTTCAAAGTCGATTTTCTCCACCTTAACAAAATGCTAGAAACTTATTTTTTTATGAAAATATAGAGCTTTAATCCTTCTAACATATGCAAAAAACTGTATATAAAAATTATTTAATAGTGCCGAGATATTTGACTTTGAAGCTGATAGTAAAAAAAATGAGGCAAAAACAAAATCCTAGATTAACTTGTGGTGATGGTGTAGGGTTAGCGCGTTCGGCTAGCAGCCATAAGGTTTGCTGTTATAGTTAGCGAGTTTGGTTAGCTGCCATATAGGTCGAGGGTTTGATTCCCGGGTGCATCATTTTGTTTTTGCCATATTTTTTTACTATTAACTTCAATAACCAATAATGAGGCAAATACAATGATGCACCCGGGAATCAAACTCTCGATCTATATCGCAACTAACCGAACTCGCTAACCACTACACTATCACCACAAGTTAATTAGGCTTTTATTCTTTCTTTAACATGAAAAACAACAAAAAATTGAGTCTATTTAAAAAAAGAATAAAAAGATTTTCTTCCCTGATTTTACCGATTTTGTGGGATCTTAGTCCTCCCAAGGTTTTTTCTTCTTCATTCTCGTCAATTTTACAAAAATTTTTAATTCTTGGAACCTTTTGGGGACTTCAGTTTTGCTAATTTTATGTGTGTCTTCTTTGTTAGATCTAATGGGCGCATTCTACGAACCCTACAATTTTGCTAACAAATCGAGTCAAAGGACTAATTATGTAGGCTAGCAAATTGTTTCCTTCATGTGAATTCAGTCAAACTTATTTAATAATAAGCTTTTTAATTTTATTGAAGGAATTTTTCATTGTGGTTCGTTTTTTTGTTGCTATACCGACTTCTATTCTCAAAAATTTTCCAAGAAAATATTCGGAAGCAAAGAAGAGGAATAAAAAAGGAAAAACTAGTGTTCACGCCTTTTATTCACGGACTTGTATATATATGCCTTTGTGTTGATTGCTAGTAGAATTTTTTGCTAGTCCTGGAAGAGTCATAATGATATTCCAAGCGAATTTTATTGACTATACAATTTTGGTTCTTCTTTTTGTTTTATGGAAAAATCATGTGTCTTTGAATAGGACTAGACTTTGAGATTCTATTTTAAAGGACAGTCTAGTGGGAAAAAAGTTGTCAATTTTTGTTGATATTCGCAAAGATCATGAAAAATGGAGCATTTTTCGTTTTTACAGCATGTTCTGAATCGTTATAGTTGTCGAGGTAATTGCATTCAAAATTTTGAATGTGTGTACATGTTTTCGTTGTAATACACAAACTTTTTTGAATTTTTAAATCGCTTTTTGCAGCGATTTTTTAAGTTTTCATAAAATGAACACAATTTTTCGATTTGTTCAATTTTGACGATTTTTTCAATTTTTGATGTTTTTTTTATTTTTGACTATTTTTTCAATTTTGACGATTAAAAATAATTTATTTTTCATTTGTTGAACAAAAAAAAGTCAACTTTAATGCAAAAAATTGAAAAAGTTTGTGTATTACAACGAAAACATGCACTTTTTCAAATTTTTTGCACAAAAATTGACTCTTTTTTGCTCAAAAATGAAAAATAAATATTCTTTTTAAACGTTAACAATTGATCATTTACAGTAGTAAAGCATTGACATTTGACGATTTTAGTGCAAAAAATTCAAAAAAGTTTGTGTATTACAACGAAAACATGAACCCAAATTCAAATTTCAATCGCAATTATCTCAAAAACTACAGCGATTCAGAGGTTGACGTAAAAACGAAAAATGTTCCATTTTTCATGAACTTTTCGAATATAGGATTTTTTCGAGTGGACTAGTCCTTTAAAAATACTTTTCCATACTTTTGTTGTACAGCCAGAATTCTGACTGTACAACGGTTTCTGCAGAAAGAGAAGGTATGATGCGAGGCGCTTCAATAGAGAGCAGAAAAGATGGAAGATTTCTCTTTTACCAAAAAATTTTTTGTCTGTCTCAAATTTTTCACAATGTTTTTTCGTCACAAGTCAATCTTTTCTTCCGGATTCGTTTTTTAGACAGCCACCGTGCTTTCGGCTAGTTGATCAATTGATCCACCAGAGCACAAAAAGACACACGATTTTCTGAATAAGCTTTCAATTTTGTTTGATAAAAACATTTGTTCATCCTTCGTTTTCGCTACTCTTGAAGTTGTCTCCTCATCGAAATTGCGAACGATGAGAGTTTTTTTATCTTGTTCGTGAGTGAAAATGAATGAAAGCTGGCGGGAATTTCTATGTCTCTGTTTTAGTGGAATGATCACGCTCTTCATTTTTAACACATTTTTCATATACTCGAAAATTTTTAAATTAGGCAAAAGTTTTCGGACCCGACCGGGACTCGAACTCGAACCAGGCTCCTGGCTATTGTCCAAGTGCACTACCATTGTGCTATCGAGACCTACAGCTAATGCTCTTTAATTTGACGGTGTATTTTCCACTACTTACACTGTGATACACAAGTGAGAATCACGATGTGATTAGTGGAAAATACACCGTCAAGTATTTATCAATTAACGGGCATCAGTTGTATCGGTAGCACAATGGTAGTGCAATTGGATGTAGCTAGGAGGTCCGGGTTCGAGTCCCGGTCGGGTCCGAAAATTTTTTGATAAAATTTTCAATTTTAACAAAATTTTCAAATTTTATCGAATTTTCAACTTTTGACAAATTTTTCAACTTTTGATGAGTTGTTCAAATTTTGACGAAGTTTTCAATTTTTTGTCGAATTTTTAATTTTTGACGAATTTTTATGCCAAATGCCTGTCTTTTTCGATACACCCTGTAATAAATCTTTCCCAACAAAAATTCCCTACAACGTCACCGTGTGTTACAGATCGGAAAAATTTAATACATCAACATTTTTTTTCCATTCCATTTAACCTATTTGTCTGTTAGAATGTACATAATAGATATGCATGAGAAGAGAAAAACCATGCTTGTTTGAAATTGTATTTTTTCTTCCCGGCTTTCTCTCTTATCGATCTGTCTTCGATCCATTCATCCTAATGCGCGAGTAATTTGATCCTAGAACCGAGTACAGAGGAAGAAAGCACAAGAAAAGAAGAACACTTAGGTTTCCATCAAATCTCGGCCAACTTGTCCCTCTACAACACTACGATATTTATTTGCTAAAAAAATTTTACATATGTAATGACGGTTGGAACTTTGTCACCCAGCTATTAATAGAAAGCTTAACAATAGAGCTTTTTTGCAGCCATTTATTTTTGTTTGGAAATTTCACATGAAGTTCATGAATCTTTTAAAAGCTTTTTCCAAGCCTTTTTATTGGGTTATTTATTGGTCCATTTTTGAGTATGAAACCTTCATATAGGGTAGTACAGGGTGTGATTTGCTCCTCGATTTAAATAACAGTGATTTGCTCCCCGATTTAAACGCTTGAAAACGCTTCCCTGACTCTGAATCAGGGAATCGGAGTGTGTGTATTGAAGCGAAAATTAAAAATTTTTTAATTTTCTGCCTGAAATAAATTTCCGGGGGCAAATTTATGCGGGGGAACCGATTGCGTACATTTCCGAAACTTGAAAACGCTTCCCTGATCCTGATTCAGGAAACCGGGGTGTGTATTGAAGCGACGACCAATTTTTGCTATAATACATCAATTTTTCTTTGATTTAGGATCAGGAAAGCGTTTTCAAGCTTCAAGAATGTGCGCAATCAATTCCTCGCATAAAATTTATTTCAGGCAGAAAATTTAAAAAATATTTTTGATTTTCGCTTCAATACATATACACTACGATTCCTTCATTCAGGGAAGCATTTTCAAGCTTCAGGAATGTGCAAAATCGATTCCCCGCATAAATTTACCCTCAGAAAGTTATTTTCAGGCAGAAAATCTAAAATTTTCAATACACATACTCCGTTTCCCTGATTCAGGGAAGAAGTTAGAAATGCGCGCAAATCACTCTGATACACCCTGTGTAGATTCTTTCCAAAGTACATTCTCTTCGCAAATGTAGCCAATAATTTTACTTGACGCGATTTCCGATTCACATGAAGTTGAGCTAGAAACTTCTTACTTTTTCTTATAGAACATATGAGATGATTCTATTAAGTGCATACGCACAATTATTTGCTGTTTTTGTGAAAAACAATTCCCTGATTCAGGGAAGGCTTGTGTATTGAAGCAAAAAGTCGCAAAAATACAATTTTTGCCTAGAAACGACCCCTTTTGGGGTAAAAATGTGCGGGGAGTCCGAATTTGACATTGATAAAATTCCTCGGATTTCAAGAAAAGCTGTATATCGACGCGAAAATTCGAGAAAATAGCATATTTTGAGTCTAAAAACAATTTTAAAAAACTCATAACAGATCAGGTACTTAGCTAAGTGGTTTTGCTCTCGCTTCTCGTGCAAAAGGCTCAGGTTCGACTCCAACCTGGAGCGATTTGATTTTGCTCAAAACTTTTTGCAATATTATAGCTAATAATGTTATAACAAATGATTTTTTTCGAATTTTCGCGTCGATATACAGCTTTTCTTGAATCCGAGGATTTTTATCAATGTCAAATTCGGATTTCCCGCACATTTTTAGGCAAAAATTGCATTTTTACGGCTTTTCGCTTCAATACACAATACGCCTGAATCAGGGAAAACGTTTTTTCAAAACGCCTTTTTGCGAAAACTTCTCATATATTGAGCTTGAAAATGCTTCCAAGCTAACCCTAATTCAGGGAAATAAGAGTATATATATATAAATTTTCGATTTTTCTTCTGAAAAATAACCTAGAATGATGATTTTTAGAAGAAAAATCGAAAATTTTTATATTTTCGCTTCAATCATACTCTCTTGTTTCCCTGAATCAGGGTTAGGAGGAAGCATTTTTCAAGCTCAATATGTGAGAGAAATTTTTGAGTATATTCGACATTCAACTAGATTCAAATTTTATCTTCTTCTCTTCATACAAAAGAACTTCTTCTCACGAATCTCCAATACCTATTTCAACAGTAACAGTAACGGCATACTTTTCTTCTTCTTCTTCCTCTTTCATCCTTTGTTGCTTTTTGTGACATATCTGGGAGAATTTTCTTTCCTGGTTGACGACTTTGCTAATACAAGCTAGAAGCTAGGTCTTGTTTTTCATGATGAAACATTTTTCTCCAAGTGAGTGTGGCCTATTTTTGTTCGCGAATTTACTTGGAAAACTTTTTTGTTTAGCTTTTCCAAAACATTCTTCTCTACGAACATTTTCCGGACGTTGGCATACATAAAATTAGCGCAATTACCGCACACTTAAAACGCCGCTAAATGCCTCCAAAGAAGACGCGTGCCGGAATTATTTATCTTTTTCACTTTTCTAACAGTTGAGACTCTCCATTTCGTTCACTTCTTTGATATTTTTTGCGAGTTGACTTTACGTGTGCTTTTTTCTTACGTATGAATTTCCGAGATTTGTGTTACTTGGCATTTTGGCCTTGCCGAACAACGATTGTGATTTTCGGTGCCTATGACTAATGAATATGGATGGCAAGAACATAGATCGGCAAGATG
Source organism: Acrobeloides obliquus (assembly GCA_034698545.1). NCBI lineage: Eukaryota > Metazoa > Nematoda > Chromadorea > Rhabditida > Cephalobidae > Acrobeloides > Acrobeloides obliquus. The sequence continues at coordinate 11,601 of JAQGBS010001739.1, forward strand.
GGGGAGGGGACCCCCATAGATCATAGGTCGGAGGGGATCCCTGATGAGATGGTCTCCCCTCATTTTTGAGTCCACGAGTGAGTGGGTCAGAGGGAGACTCCCCCTCTTGCCGACCAATGTTAAAAATTTTTGGAGCAAGTTCCCCTAGTTCCCGCGACGTAACATTGACTAAAGAAAATAAAAATTTTTTTATTTTCTTCCAGATTACCCCATTTAGGGGTAATTTTATGCGAAAAATCGATTGCGCGCACTCCCGCAATCTGAAAACCGCAGAAAAATGATGAAAATTCGCTAAAAACGACCACGCAGGGATGCATGCGGGGGGGATATTTGTTTATTTCTCGAGAAAATCGAATTACATCCCTGCGTGGTCGTTTTTGGCGAATTTTCACCATTTTTTGCGGTTTTCAGGTTGCGGGAGTGTGCGCAATCGATTTTTCGCATAAAATTACCCCTAAATGGGTAATCTCCGAAAGAAAATAAAATTTTTTTTGCCAAGTTTAGTCAATGTTACGTGGCGAGAACCAGGGGAACTTTCTTCAAAATTCGATGGGGTCCATGAGTGGATCAGGGGGAGACTCCCCTCCCTTGCCGACCTATGGTCAAGAACATTTGTTCAAAATCAGAAAATTTGATTAAGGGGGACAATCCCTCCCCCCCCCCCCTCATCTTGCCCATGTATATTTTCAACGTTTATATTGAGGGATATAAAATTCCTAGAGCGAAATCGAAATTTTTTCTTTGGAGACAAATTATTTTGCAAAAATTTGATATGGGAGCTATTAATAAGTATGATGATAACTGCGTGTTGAGCTCTTTGGAGAAAATTTTTTCGTATTACATTTCCAATTTCGCGCTAGAGATGCAATGATGCTATAAATTGACAATAAAATTGACTTAATTGCTAGTTTTACGCGACTTTATACTTTTATGCATTAATTATCTCGAAAAATTGGCTTATCAATAGTTGGGTGGGAGGACTTTTACGCTCTCACATATGTGCAAAAAACATTTGTGCATCCGACTTTTGAGCACCTGATTTTTGAGCCCTGACATATGCACGCTAATAATTGCGCCCCAACATTTGCGCCTCGACATATGCGCGTTAAGAATTGCGCTCCGACATATGCGCGCTAATAATTGTGCTCCGACATTTGCGCCCCGACATTTGCACACCCGACATTTGCTCCCAACATTTGTCCCTGACATATGCGCGCTAATAATGAAATGTTTTCAATCAAATGATGATCAAAGTCCTCTAGTGCCAATTTTTCCCATGTATGAAAAAGAGTTTTGAAAATAAAGCCAAATCTGCTTCAATTTCAAACTTTTCTTTATTCAATTATTTATTCCTTGAATTTTTTTCCCATTCAAAATTAATCTTTTCAGTTTATAATAACCATGAATAGCATATTCGAAGAACCGTCACATGATATTTGTTAATTTCTATGCCTTATTGACATTCAAATGAATATAACTTAATTATGGACAAACTATTTAGTTCTTAACTTATTGACGAACGCCCCAACAAACTAGGTGGGTATGGATGTGGGCACTTGTCAAACTGTGCTCTTCCAACTCCCCAATAAGAGTATTATCTATACGCTACTCTTCGAAGTACACCAATTCTACAGACCTATTCATACTTATGTGTCCATATTTATGTGTATTTTCGGGACGCTGTGTAATTTTTGCAACATTGTTGTGTTGACAAGGTACAGTTGGAGTATATATATATCCTCATAGTTGAATAGGGGGTCGTAAACCTCCTCGCGCGGCGCGGAGGGTCTAAAGGAAATTTTTGCCTTTCGGCGCCCCCCCCCCCCCCATTTCCCCGAAGTGCAAAATGACCAAAAAAGGGGGTACCAAGCCTTTTTTTCTAAAAAATCATAAGGGGGGACCCTTATGTTTTTTCAGGCCTTCGGCCAGTAGGGGGGAGGAGTGGTACCGGTACCCCTGGTACCTCCTGTGGCTACGCCACTGGCCTAGGCTTAAGCTTAAGCCTAGGCCTAAGCTAAGCCTAATCCTACTACTGAATTTAGGAAAACCATGCGGACTCCAGTCAACATGATCCTTACGGCAATGGCCTGTTGTGATACAGTTGTGCTCTTTTCAAACCTCATTTATACAACGCATTTTACATTTGTCGCCTTTGAACATTGCTACCCAAAACATTGGTCATATGGCTGGGCAATGTTTCTTATTGCACATGTAAGTCAGTGGGATAACCTCAACGGGGGACCTCGTTGGTGAATTTTTCGATCTTTGAGGAATTCGTCAAAAATCGAAAAATTCGGTCCAAAATCATGTAAAAATCACAAAAATCCACTTTTTTTGAAACACCCTATACATGATTTTTTAGGCTCATCTTTCATTAGTTGGGCATTCATCGAGTGTTTGGCTTTCAGGTAAGTGCATCCATTTTTTTGAAAGTTTGACCAAATCTATTTTTAGTGATGCTCGCACTAATTCGATACCTCACCTTGAGAACTCGTGGAAAAATCACATCTGTTCAAGTAAGAGATAGAACATTTCTTCTTGGTTCCTAAATTGGTATTACCCTTTAGATTGGAGCCATACACTCATACATAGCAATCGGGTCTGTGATCTTGTTTGTCTCCATAATGAACGCGCCAAACTTTCTCACGTATCAAATCATTGAACGACCGTTGAATTTGACGTGCTCGAGGGTGGACCCATTAGATTTTGAAGCAAAAGCCTTTGTTCCAGGAATTTCCGAATTGGCCATGGAAGCTGATTGTTTAGTAAGTGTTCGAGTTCAAAAACGAGAACTAGTTTGGGTTAGGGACCCCCCATACATTACCAATGGGGAGAACTGTCTCTCCCCCCCCCCTCATGTAGTTAGCATCGAGCCAAAAATTAAGATTAATATAGCCTCGGAGTCCCAAGTCTCAAAGCTATATAGCCGAGCCAAAAAATTAGATGGCAACTTTTTTTTGGTCGACAACATATAGCCCGAGGTAGCTTGTCCCCCCTCCTTGTTTATGTATGGACCCCCATCGAAAAATTTCCAAAACACCCCCTATAAAATAACCCTATAAGGGTATTTTGAAATTGTTTTGGGTGGGGTGGGGGTCCCTAATCCGAACTAGTACCCAAAAACGATACAAAAATGATGTTTTAGGTCTTCCGCATGGCATTCTGGATCTCAGGCATAGTCTTCAAAATGATGCCTTGTCTTTTGTTGACCTT
>JAQGBS010001740.1:0-14812 GCA_034698545.1 Acrobeloides obliquus
GGTCAGAAATACAAAAAAATTGAACTTTTTTCTTCAAAATCGGATTTTTCCCCCATCGGTGAACCCCCCCCCTTTAAGAAAAAAGAGATTCCTCAATTTTGAGAGGTCCCCCTTATTTTAGCCTATTTGAGTGAGTTGGTTGGATCCGACTGTTCGCCCCTTTGCCCATGTATGACATTAAATTTTGAAGCTCTAACAATTGGATACCAATAAAAATAATACATACATTTAAAATATGCATGAGATCTGGTGATATTGAATCCTGGTTCTTCTTGGGTAGTCTCTGGTTCTTGAGTAGTCTCTGGTTCTTGGGTTAGAAATTGAATATCTTCAACAGAATTCGGAGGGCTAAAAAGAGAGATGAGTAATTTTTTAGAAACATCACAGTACAAAAATTCACAAAAAGTATCAATTTCTTCTTGGGTTAAATTTTCAAACTCTGGTTCTTGGGTTGAATTTCCAAACTCTGGTTCTTGGGTTGAAAATGGGATCATAATATCTTCAAGAATAACAGACTTCAAAGGAACAAGGCTAAAAATAGAGATGAGAAAAAAATTTTGGGAACGTCAACTTAAAATTTCTAAAAAGATAAATATTTTTTGTACTTAAAAAATCACTTTTTTGTATTTAAAAACCACTTTTTTGTACTTAAAAATCACTTTTTTGTTCAAAAATGATTTAGTACAAAAAATTTTGATTTTTCATCACAAAAAAGTGATCTTTAAGTACAAAAAAGTGATTTTTTAAAGGAGGGTGTCGATTGCAGAAATTTTTTCGGAACTCGGCCCTATCGCCAATCGATTTCTCGAACAAAATTACCCCTATGGGAGTCTTTCCTGCAAAAATTTTTTCGGAGATAAGGCCGCAATCACCCCCCTTTAAAGGTCCAGTGCGACGAAGACTCAAACCGGAGAAATTTTTTTTAAAATAGCGCCAAATGACAGTTTATGATGAGTCTATAAAAAAGCTACAAAAAATTTCTCCAACCGTCAAGTACTTTTTGAGAAAAAGCACCCCAAAGATCACGATTTTCATACATTTTCTATGTTGTTTAATTTAATGGCAATAATATTGTGGCATGCATAGTCTAGTGGCTAAGCATGTAGACTTTTATTTTTAATGCCCGGGTTCAATCCCCATCAGGAAAAAATCTTTTTTGCACTTTGGACTCTTGCAAAAAAGATTTTTTCCCGATGGGGATTGAACCCGGGCATTAAAAATAAAAGTCTACATGCTTAGCCACTAGACTATTCATGCCACAATATTAGTGCCATTAAATTAAACAACATAGAAAATGTATGAAAATCGTGATCTTTGGAGTGCTTTTTCTCAAAAAGTACTTGACGGTTGGAGAAATTTTTTGTAGCTTTTTTATAGACTCATCATAAACTGTCATTTGGCGCTATTTTAAAAAAAATTTCTCCGGTTTGAGTCTTCGTCGCACTGGACCTTTAAGTACAAAAAAATATTTATCTTTTCTAAAAATGAGTAATTTTCGAAGTGACAAATTTTTTTATTATTTCTTTCCTTAAAAAAACTACACAATTTCTGCATTCCACTTTCCAAAAAAGTACAAGAAATCCCCCACCCCGAAAATTTGACTTTTATTGAATGACATACGTCGTTATACCGGTCGATTCTTCTATATATTCCTCCCATTCTACAACACTCGTACTTTTTACCTTCATATTCTAAAATTTGAAAAATACAAAAAATCCATGGTACATGGGGTGTAGTCCTGGCACAAGGTGACATAAATCCTGGCATAGGGTGCATGCCAGAACTGATGCACCCTGTGAAAGTGCAATGTCGCGCGCAACATTTGCACTTTCATATTTGTGCTCCGACATTTGCGCGCCAGATTTGTGCACCCTTTTCCGTTTTTAAAATTTTCGTCCTTTTTTAAAAAATCTTTTGATATTCGAATACAGCTAACCCCCCCCAGATCTACATCAAAATTACGGCGCTGAAAACGAGTCTAATTTTTTAGCTCAAAAATCATTTTTTAAATTAAAAATAAATAAAAATCGATTTTGAACATCAAATTCATTAGAAAATTGATTTTTACGCTTAAAAAATCAGTAGATAGTCGATTTTTTTAGCTCAAAAATAAGTAAATAATCGATTTTTGATCTCAAAAATCAATTTTTCTAGCTCAAAGATCAATGAAAAGTTGATTTTTGAGATAATCAGTATAAAATAATTGAGCACTATAGAAAATTTACCTTGCACCAATTATGTTGCCCTTTAGTACATCCACTTTGGTCCAATAAATTTGAACAATCCGTAGTCTTGCGCTCACAACACGACCAACATTTCATGCCCTCATGGAAAACAGTCGTTCCTGGATGGTGCATACACGGTAACGAATCACTCTCCGGCCCGTTATAGGTCTAAAATTATGAGTATAATACAAGAGGTGGCGAGAAAAAATTTAGATTTTTATGATTTTTTCAAAAAATTTCAATTTTTACCAAAACACCCTATAGGGGATTTTTTTTGCGAGAAATCAATTGCGTGCATTTCCTAACCGTGAAAACGTTTCCCCTACGCTGAATTGGTCTTTTTTTGCAAAAATAGGTAAATTCAGGGTCGGGAAAGAGTTTTGCGGTTAGGAAATGCGCGCAATTAATTAATCAAATAGAAAAAACCCTTCATAAGGTAATTTTGGACAATTAACAATATGAAAATCGCAAATCTCATTTTTCCTGCGCCACCTTGGATAAATAATAGCAGCTTTAAAGGGGGAGTCCAACTTAGGGCCGGGTAGAAAATTTTTTTACATTTTTTTAACAAGTGACCTCCTAGGGGTATTTTATGCGAGGAATCGATTGCGCGCATTCCCGAACTTTGAAAACGCTTCTGTAACCCTGATTCAGGGAAATAGATGTGTGTATTGAAGCGAAAATCAAAAAATTTTGAAATTTCTCCCTCAAAATCATATTTCTATGGGTAATTTCATGCGGGGAATCGATTGCGCGCATTTCTAAAGCATGCTTTCCTGATTCAGGGAAATAGTATATGTTGGATTTTCGCTTCAATACACACTCTTATTTTCCTGAATCAGGGTCAAGGAAGCGTTTTCAAGCTTCGGGAATGCGCGCAATCGATTCCCTGTGCGAAATTACCCCCAAAAATATGATTTTGAGGGAGAAATTTCAAAATTTTTCGATTTTCGCTTCAATACATACAGCTCCCCTAAGCCCCGAAAATTTTGTAAGTCTAAGGATGTCGTACAGTACGTTTATAGAGGCACCATAACAAACATTTTTTGAAACTTTTTGTCAATAAGAAACCTAGTTCGTGATGTGTTTACTTTGTTAGTAGTATGTGCCAAAAATTCTTTGACCTTTGCTAAGTCTATTGTTCGGTCTAGAACTTTATTCAACAATGTCTAGACCTAAACAAAAGAATTAATTTGTTTCGAAAATTTTATCATCCGTAACTTTTCTTTCTAATATGTTCCTTTTGATAGGCATAATATTTTTTCACATTTAATAATTAGACACAGTCTAGTGGATTTTTTATAATGAAAGTTATTTTGTTAATGATGAGTCAGAATCGTAAATTTCGTAATACGTCGTTCCAGATTCAGCGGAATCGTAATTGGGGTTGTAAAATTTCGTTTTCGTAATTGTATAGAAATTTATGTAAGGCTTTATTCAAGCATATCAATAAAGTTGCTAATAAAATAGTGTTTATTGAAACGATTGGTAATGAAGCATAAAATTTTATGCTTCTCGATCGATAAAATTTGTATGCTTCATGACCAATCGCTTTAATAAACACGATTTTATTGAAAATCAGGCAAAGTTAGACATTTTTGACATCTTTGTGACAATTTTTAACAATTTTTTGACAATTTTTGACAAAAATCGAATTGTTTGATTTTTTAAATTTTCATAATATGAACATTGTGGCTATAATTTTTTATAGCTAAATGAGATGAACAAAATGGCACCAAAATTATCCAATTTGAAAATTGTTTTGGGTTATTGAAACGAAAACATGAATCAGAATTTTCGTTTCAATAACCCAAAACAATTTTCAAATTGGATAATTTATTTTTTTTCGACCCCTTATCGATTTCGACCTCTCCAATTTCGACGCATTACTACTGAACACTATTTTTAAGTTTATAGTTTTAGCGTAAAAGTACTATAACCTTTTTGTTAAGCTTTTTATAATCTTTTTGTAGTTCTTTCGTAAATTAATATGCTATATATAAATATGGAAAGGTCTTAATTAGAAATTTCCATAATCCTAGAGACTTGTACTTGGTTCATTTTTTCATAGTGCACACCAACACGATAAAAGGAAAAATACTTTCATCTGTTTGTGTTCATACTTAAAGGGGGAACCACTTTCGTTTCTGTTCCCCCAATGGGAAAAGAAGTCCGGGGCGATAGTCAAGTGATCCAAGGCGCCGCCCGTCCGATCTGGCAAGTTAAGCAACGTTGGGCCCGTAGGTTCGACCCCGCTAGGGCAAAATTTTGATTTTCAAAAAAATTCTTTTTACAAAAAATGGAGCAAAAATTTTTTGCTCAATTGTTTGTAAAAGAAATTTTTTTGAAAATCAAAATTTTGCTCTAGTGGGACTTGTATGGATAGCTCAAGGATCGAACCTGCGGGCCTAACGTTGCTTAACTTGCCAGATCGGACGAGCGCGCCTTAGATCACTTGGCCATCGCCACCGGACTTTTTTCCATTGACGGCAGAAACGGACTTTAATTCAAACTTTTTAAAAATATCACTAACAATACATGAATTTTACAATCTTCTCGATTTACTTTTATGGATAGCTCAATTTGAACGTAGGTAGCTAAATTTTTTGAAATCCAGGTTCGACTCCCGTTGGAGTCGAATTTTTTTGCATATTGAATTTTTTAAATCGATTTTCTAGGTATTTGACCACTTTTTTGATATCGTGGTCAAAAAATAATGACGGGAATCGATTCCTTGCAATTTTTTACCCTATATATGACTAATCATACGTGTAAAAATTTTGTTTCTGTTAAAAACCGGATTTTCTTATGAAAGTGGTTTCCCCCTTTAAATAGATATTGAAATTTTTTCTTCGAAATTAATCTTTTCGAACCTTTTGTTATTTAAGGCATTTTTTAATGAAAATATTTTCTCATGGTTATACTACAGTAGGCTAAAATTTAATTTTCCCCATATTGTTTAATAGGAAATAGGAATAATGAGGTTGCGTGTCATAATAAAAAGTTTGTGGCACGATTTATACTAAGACGCGAGTGCACTTTGACTACTCAGCATCAGATGCGAAATTTCGTTTCCGGCAAATCCACACTGAAATCATCATTTACAGCAACAGTCTTGTCTATGTACACATGTATTTGTGTACACACGAGCGAAATCGTCGTAGGAATCGAATTTGAATTTGTTTCCTTTATAGATTTGTTATTCACAACAAAAGAAAATTTTGGGTCGAGTACTCATGTGTACACAACACACTGTGTACACATGTGTACACTATGTGTTGTGTCACACTCGTAAGTTGAACACATTAACCCAAAATTTTCTTTTGTCGCGAATAACAAATCTATAAAGAAAACAAATTCAAATCCAATTCCTACGACGATTTCGCTCGTGTGTACACAGCAAATGTGTTAGAAAATTGAATGTAGTCGAATACTATAATCAAAAAAAGTCGACATCGATCAATTGGACGAAATGGAGAAAGATTATGGATATAAGCCGGTATTTAGAAGATGGACGCTTTTTGTTTTTGTGACCTTTGAATGTTTCTGCCGTAGCTTGCATGGTGCTTTATAAGAAAAGAAACACTGTTATTCTTGTATAGATCCCAGTTATCTGAAGATGAAGAAGTTTTATGAAAATATTGAATGTAGTCGAATACTACATATCATAAAAAAGTATAATCATAAAAAAGTCGACATCGATCAATTGGACGAAATGGAGAAAGATTATGGATAGAAAGATTAAGCCGGCATTTAGAAGATGGACGCTTTGTGTTTTTGTATGGCTTTTGAATGTTTCCGCAGTAAACTGCATGGTGCCTTATAAGAAAAGAAACGCTGTTATTTTCGGAGTATGAAGATCTCAACCTATGCCTATCAGAAGCATACCGGCTCCAGAAGAAGAGTAATTGATCGGCAAACTATTAGATGGAGACACTTTCCGTAAACGTTTTTTACTTCATCTAACACAGCAACTGATGCATGAGCACAAGAAAAGACGAGCTAAAACATGTAAAGATCTCAATTATCTGAAAATGAAAAAGTTTTATGAAAGTATAAAGAGTTAGAGTCAAGAAGAAACTTCTCGTAAAGAACAACATTACCGTAAAAACTTTATATAAGTGAACTAGATCCATACTATTATCCTAGAAAGATATTCAGAATCCAAATATTTGTTTTCGATTTTTTACAGTGCATTCTTTATCAGAGTGTACCAATTTTTTAGTGTACAGGTTGTTTTTTTATTGCTTCCACATTTCAAAAATTCGCCAAAAAATATAGTTTAAATCCGTTTCCATTGCCCGATAGCTCAATCGAACGTTCTAATCACCGGATTTGATTAGCAATCAAAATTATTGAAAAAAATTTTATTTTCGATTTTTTAGCTCAAAAATAATGAAAATATGGGTTAAAATACGTATTTTTCAATTTTTAAGGGTCAAACAAAGATTTCCACGCTTCGGGAATGCGCGCAATCGATTTTTCGTATAAAATTAGATATCTCATTTTGCAAAAAAAAGTTAGGAAAAATTTTTTTTCGGAGAGTAAGCCGTAAAAAATAACAAAATCATCCGCAAAGGATTATAGCGCGTTGAAATAATCCTTTGCGGATGATTTTTGTATGTGTAGAAAAAAGTTATGTTATGATCATTTTATTCTTTTTTTTATATTTTTGGTCAAAATTCTACTTTTTGCCTCCCTACCTGATTTCATCAATTCTTGCGATGTTTTACGATGTTGTTTCTCATAAAATTTCTTGTTGAATTTCTAAGCGTATACTCTGAGAGAGAATAGATACTGACAGTATAAAAATCATCTCGTCCGAAATTTTTTTTTCCGGATACACGTATCCCAAAATCCTAAACATGTGCTCTCTCCGTTGATACAACACTGATGAAAAATTCTTTTTAGGATTTTGTATTCAAATTTAAAAGCTTCTTTAATCAGATAGCATCGTGTGGGCAGGAATGGCTTCTTTTAAGGTTTTTCCTGTCTTACTATCCTCTATTCATCGGATTGACTATGATCCGGAGGGAGATTAACTTTTGGATACGAAAGTCTTGTTTATCCCTTTTTCAATTGAGTTTTTTCCTATCATATAAGGTGATTATGGGATTAATTCTGCGGACGAAAATGAGCTTTTTGCTTACGTAGTGAACGACGAACTGTAATGTTATCTTAATGGATATGGTAGGGCTTTTTAAAAGCTTCTTAGAAGGAGCTCTATAGTGGTTGGCATTGATCAGTTGTTCAGTTGTATTTATGGACTTATAAGGTCATAAGATTTAGGGCATGTTCGGCATCTGACATTTTGGAAAAATTGTTTTAGGCTTAATCTCTATGTCTATACCAATCATATTAAATTCCGTTCGCATTTTATAGAATATCTAGAAGGCCAGTGGATTATTTGACAAAAATATAATTCAAAACGTGTCTGCTCATGGCGTTACTTCCTTTTTCATCAAAAATCCCTTTGGAACTTTTTTGTTAAAAAATCGAATTTTGGTCAAAAATTGAATTTTGGCCTAAAAGTCTAATACGTAGCGCTTTAGCCACTCGAACATGGGCAAAACCCAAAAAACCATGGTATGTTACTCATTTTGAAGCTCTCGGAGAGCTGAGTCGCATGGTGAAAATCTTTTTTAATTTCGTTCCTTGCCTTTTCGGAATTTTACTACACCATGCATCGTGACCTCAAGTGGAAAAGTGTCACTATAATAGAATAATTGGATAACAGTGGTTATTGAGGTGTTTAGGTACGGGAGTACATTTTTCTTATGATGAATTGATTTTCATTCACGCGGACAATGTACTTATTTTAACAATGGAATACTTCTTCAAACCATACTTTTTTTCCAGGCAAAATCAAATCGACTCAAGTGGGATTCGAACTCGAGACCCTTAGACTCGATCTTGGAGCATTACCACTGAGCCAGTTTACGATAAAAATCGATTTTTAATTTCAACCGGGGAATCGATTGGAAATGGTTTCAGGGGTTAAAAAATTTTTTTTGACCCCCTACTGCAAGATTTTTCGGACAAAAACTTGCGGAAAATACAAATTTGTGATTTTTTCGATTTCGACTAATTTGGGGTGACTCCATATCGCTTCCAACTATACCTTAGCCCGATAAGTGTTGCTGTAAGACGCAGCTACGCGGCGCTAGTCAAAAGCATAAAAACAAGAACTTGTTATTCTTGCCTTACATACAAAATGTAGTGACTTCATTGGAATTTGAACGTCTTTGTGCATAGCTTAAGTCGAAAAATCAAAAACGAGGTACAATTTTTTTCAGCTGACAAAGTCCTGAATCTACATTTTTCTAAGAAATTAATTTCTTCAAACCTTTTTTCGTACCTTAAAGAAAAATAATAGATAAGATTTTTCCATCTTCTTTTAATCTTTCAACTGAAATCTCTCAGCTCGAAGAATTTGTTTTTGTTTTTTGAATTCGACTACCTTTTTTCGTACCGTAAACAAATCTTTCCAATCCTAAAATATTAAACGCGCTATGTGTGCCTGTTTGTGGTATCTTCGCCAACTAAGGTCTAACTTCCTATACCAATTAATAGCGCTCGGTGCGAGAAGAAAAATGACACCAAAATCATGGGGGGTACCTTTCAAGAAAAATTTTTTAGCCCCATATTATGTTTTACGTAAGTCTTATAGTTGAAATTTAATGACATATATTAAGAAGCCTATGTAGCCTAGTGGAGAAGACTGTAGGCTCGTAGAAATTGCTCTTAAGTTCGATTCCCAACAGGACCCAAAAGATTATGCTTGACAAAAAATATAAAAAATAAATTTCTTAGCCCCACTTCATGTTATTAACATAATGCAATTTTATCGACGTGTGAGGGTGACCGAGTGGCTATTATTCTCGGCTTATATAAATTGGTTGCAAGTTCGATTCCCAACAGAAGGAGAATGTTTTTGCCCTTGTCTAAAAAAATTAGAAATACATATACTCGGAGAGAAGCCACGCTGTACTCGGTGGCGATGTCGAGCTCCGTAGTACGGATAATAAATACAACTTATTTTCCTCTCGAAGCGCTCGGTCCCCCAGTTTATATTTGTAAATAAGTGAAAAAAGCTTTACGCCATCCATTAGTAGTCCTTGATATAGGTCATCATTAGCTTCTAGGAAAACCCTGAAATTAGTTTATTTACGGTAGGAAATCACCTGATCTATTTTCAAAAGGTTGTTGCTAAGGTATAAGCTTTCTGTTATTAGGTTTCCCATAATTATGGTTGTTGATAAGTGTTAACCAAGTTTTATTTCATAGCGATCTTCGAAAAAAGCTGGGCTCACATGACCTACTGAGTATGACGCTGGCCATTCATGTTATTGACCCTGGGTTCGACCCCCCAGCAGGGTCGAACTTCTTATTTTATCGAATCTTATTACAAGGTGGCGCAAAAAAAGTTCCACTTTACCATTTTTCAGGAATTTTGGACCCAAAAATGACCCTATTAGGGGTAATTCGATGCGGGGAATCGATTGGGCGAATTCGCAAATCTTGAAAATGCTTCTCTGATTCAGGGTCAGTATATTGAAGCGAAAATAAACTTTTTTAGTTTTTTTATGTTAAAATACTCGTTTCTGGGGTTTTTTCAATGCGGGACATCGAGTGCGCGCATTCGCGAATCTTGAAAATGCTTTCCTGATTCAGGGTCAATGTATTGAAGCGAAAATAAAATTTATTAGTTTTTATATGAAAATATTCGTTTCCGGGGTTTTTTGATTCGGGGAATCGATTGAAAAAATTTTTCACGTGGGTGGCCCCCCCCCTATTGTGTAGTAGCTCCGGATTTTTATGTTTTATATACCCGAAAATGCGATATTTGCGACTTTTCGCTTCAATGCAAGGCTTTCCCCGAATCAGGAAAGCGTTTTTTCGCTTCGAAAATGTCAAATTCGGATTCCCCACATGTTTTTACCCCTAGAGGGTTCATTTCCAGAAAAAATTTTCGAACAAATTTTCACGTGACTGACTCCCTATAGTGTAGTAGCTCCGTATTTTTCTCTGGTTTCAAAAACCATACATCAAGCACACTCCAATTATATTTTCTCACTTATAAACCCACCGAATTAGATCTATATATTCTACATGTTCTTACGTATCCGAGTCCAAAGTCCCTATTAATAACAGATTCTATTCGAGTCCCAAATAACAAAATTTTGAGAGAAACAATGCATGATGGATAACTGTTTCTTTCAAAAATATACCATCCTTAATTAATTTTTAATCTGCCAAAATTTATTAATAGGCCTAGGCATAGGCTTAAGCCTATTAATAACAGATTCTATTCGAGTTCCAAATGAAAAAATTTGGAGAAAAAAAAATGCATGATGGATAACTGTTTCTTTCAAATATTTACCTTCCTTAATTAATTTTTAATCCGTCAAAAATTTCTTGCAATGAGATATAGGCTAGGCTTAGGCTTAGGTTTAGGCTTAAACTTAGACCTAGGGTGCGTTCCTAATTTGAACCGTACGGGTCCCCATACGGTCGTGGTTTCCCCTTAGAACGTATATGCTACCCGTGGTCAACCGTGGATACCCCGTAGGATTCGTGGGTTCTTAAAACGGTCGTAAAACGCAAAATTTTAAAAAGTTTTAAAAATTCAATTTTTTTAATCAAGTTAAGTTTTTGCGGTATTATTTTCTATTATTAAAAAAAATTATTTTTGAAACATAAAAATTAAAAATTTGTGTTTTACGATCGTGTTAAGCACCCACGAATCCTACGGGGTATCCACGGTTGACCACAGGTAACATATACGTCCTACGGGGGACCGTAAACCATGACCGTACGGTTCAAATTAGGAACGCACCCCTAGGCTTAAGCTTATGAATTTGTTATTAATAGGCCTAAGCCTATTAATAACACATTCTATTCAATTCCCAAATGACAAGACTTGGAGAAAAAAGCATGATGGATAACTTTTTCTTGCAAAAATTTTTCTTCCTTAATTAATTTTTAATCCGTCAAAAAAACCCCCATCACTCTTATGCACACATTTTTCAGTGCGTAAAGACAATTTGTTTGAGTTTGTCTAGGCATTAATTATAATTTCATTGGAGTCTACGAGATATTGGTTGTTATTAGTTGGCTATTTTATCTTTTGTCATATGTTTCATACGCGTAGATTATGTACAGGGTGTCCCAGTAGGTTGTGACTATCATTGGTTCGAGGGTTGTTTCTCGTCATCCAATCGGTCATTTTTGATGCGGTTTTTTGTAGAAGTGAGCTCAGACGATTCTACTTCAGGTTCTATAAAATTCGCGTTTTCTGATATTTTTCAGTTTGAAGTTTTTCTAGCAACTTTTCTCCGTCTTTCCAATAAAGTAGAGAATTGATTTGAACATAATCTAATAGTTTAGTGATGCCCCAACAACGTAAAAAACCGTATCAAAAAATCTTTTAACAGCGTTAAGAAATAGAATTGTCAAAATTGAGAAAAAAAATAGTAAAGAATTTAAGGTTGTGGGACGACGTGTCTCAGTGACGCAGTAGGTTGCGTGTTTGGCTGTTGCCCGAAAGGTCGCGGGTTCGATACCCAGCTTCGTCGCTTGGTTTTTGCCCAAAAAATTGGTCTCAATTTTGACAATTCTATTAATAATTTTGACAATTCTATTAATTTTGACAATTTCTCATCACTGTTGAGACCAATTTTTTGGGCAAAAACCAAGCGACGAAGCTGAGTATACAACCCGCGACCTTTCGGGCAACAGCCAAACACGCGACCCACTGCGCCACTGAGGCCACCTCCTCCCACAACCTTAAACTTTTTATTATTTTTTCTCAATTTTGACAATTCTATTTCTCATCACTGCTGAAAGATTTTTTGATGCGGTTTTTTTGTCGACATGTGTGTTGCTTTTCAAAATTCTACATGTTGGTGTTAGACTTGTGGACCCTACTGTACATGTTATGCTTTAGTCCGCGTGTGTTATGCTATATGTTTCCTAGAGACTTTGTGTGTTTTTCTCTTTTAGAAAGCGTGGTTCGCATTGCAACACTTAATAGTTGTTTCCCAAGCACACGAGTGGAGTTTTGTGTGAATGTGTGCAGGATGGAAAAGGGAGAAGAAGGCTGATTTTCAAGTCCAATTAGTAGTTGGCAAATGTTGAACATTTCACCGAGAAACAGAAAAAAAAAGATTTTTTTGGTGACATTTCTTTTTTCGGATTTTTAAACATTCTTTCTAAGGTTCTTTCTAAGGTATGAAGGAAGGCGTTACCCTGATTCAGGGAAGGCGTGATTTTTTGTTCTTCTCTTCTGTTTTCGTTGTAATACACAACTTTTTCAAATTTAGTGCACAAAAATTGACTTTTTTTGCTTAAAATTGAAGCATAAATTATTTGTAACAATAAATTTACAATAATAAAGATATTTACAATGAAATGTGACTATTTTAGTATAGAAAATTCAAAAAAGTTTGTGTATTACAACGAAAACATGGGCCCAAATTCAAGTTTCAAACGCAGTTTTCTCGAAAACTACAACGATTCAGAGGTTGTCGTAAAAACGAAAAATGCTCCATTTTTCATGAACTTTCTGAAAATATTATTTTTATATAGGGTTTTTCCGAGTGGATTGGTCCTCTAAGTCAAGGAATGAAGATCACAAGTTAAGGATCAATTTTTTAAACAAATGCACTTTGAAAAATAAAAAATTTATAAATTTTTTACCATGCCTCTATACAACAAGAAAAAGCATCCCGTTGATTTTAAAAGCAGTTCATTAAAAATTCAACTGAACATTCATATTTACAAAGGATTTTCCACACGCTTTTGTTAAAATATGAATTTGGAAAATTTTTCATGAATTTTTCACCAGTCCACTCGGAAGAAAACTTTGTGTAAAAATTATTTTTTCGGAAAATTCATGAAAAATGGAGAATTTTTTGTTTTTACAGCATGCTCTGAATCGTTGTAGTTTTTGAGATAATTGTATTTGAAATTGCCCATGTTTTCGTTGTAATATACAGATTTCGAAAATCGCCAACTTCAAACGCGATTTTCTCAAAAAACTACAACGATTTAGTGGTTGTCGTAAAAACAAAAAATGCTCCATTTTTCATGAACTTTTTGAATATACACAAAAATGACAACTTTTTTTCTTATCAGACTGGTTTAGGCTTAGGTTTAGGCTTAGACTTAACTTTTTTTTCTTGGAATGACCTATTACTTATTGACAGATTTTTTTTGGCTATCCATCAGAGCCACATCTTGATATTTTTTATATGTTTTCAATGTACTTAATCTCTAAAGGTCATCTTTAAAAATAGAAGATCAGATCTCGGAAAACACATTTTTGACCTTGAAATCTTCTATGTATGAATGATTACGTTGAGTAAACAAAATTTCCATTTTTAGATTTGGACAATTTGCAAAAATTTGAAAAAGTGCATGTTTTCGTTGTAATAAACAAACTTTTTCAGGATTTTTGCACAAATTGACTTTTTTGCTCAATATAAATTATTTGTAACAATTCATAATTTACAATAGTACAGATATTTACATTGAAAATTGATTATTTTAGTATAGAAAATTCAAAAAAGTTTGTGTATTACAACGAAAACATGAACACAAATTCAAATTTCAAACGCAATTTTCTCAAAAAGTACAACGATTCACAACGAAAAATTCTTCATTTGCCATGATCTTTTCGAATATATTATTTTGGGGCACGCTGTAAAATTGATTTTTGAAAAAAATAATTTTTGAAAATATTGAATTTTAGAAAAAAAATTTGAATTTTTGAAAAAAATTGTTTGTTGAATAATTTTAAAGTTGGTCGATATCATTTATCTAGAGTGTCGACATACGAGATCTTGCGGAAGTTGAATAATTATGGCGCAATGTTTGTTTAATGGACATAAAGTTCGAATGCTTTTTTTTCAGACCCCAGAGGTTTTTAGTTCATAACAATCATTTTTAATTTGTTTAAAGGATCAGTCCACTCGGAAAAAACCCTAATATAAAAATAATATATTCGAAAAGTTCAAGAAAAATAGAGAATTTTTCGTTTTTACGACAACCTCTGAATCGTTGTAGTTGTCGAGAAAATTGCGTTTGAAATTTGAATTTGTGTTCATGTTTTCGTTGTAATAAACAAACTTTTTCAAATTTTTGCACAGAAATTGACTTTTTTTGCTAACAAAAAATGAAAAAATTTTTTAACGTTAACAATTCATAATTTACAATAGCAAACATTGAAATTTGACGATTTTAGTGCAAAAAATTTAAAAAAGTTTGTGTATTACAACGAAAACATGAACACAAATTCAAATTTCAAACGCAATTTTCTCGAAAACTATAACGATTCACGACGACAAATTCTTCATTTTTCATGATCTTTTCGAATATATTATTTTGGGGCGCGCTGTGAAATTGATTTTTGAAAATATTAAATTTTAGAAAAAAATTTGAATTTTTGGAAAAAATTTTTTTTGTTGAATAATTTGAAAGTTGATCGATATCACTTATCTAAAAGAGTGTTGACATACGAGATCTTGCGGAAGCTACTTGAATAATTATGGCGCAATGTTTGTTTAATGGACAAAAAGTTCGAA
>JAQGBS010001741.1:0-14812 GCA_034698545.1 Acrobeloides obliquus
GAAAAAAGTATCCGTGAGAGAAAAAATATTTTCCGTGAGAAAAAAAGTATTTTCCGTGAGGAAAAAAATAGGATCCTTTTAAAATGGTGTAATTAAGTTATAAATTGTGTTTTATAGGAAAGAACATTGTTTCTTATAGAGAAAAATTTGAGAAATCAGCATAAATGGCTGCAATTACCATAAAAATTTTCTATTTTATTAATCCATCAAAATAGAATTTTCTTTAAGTGAGATGAATTCAATAAAAAGTCTCTTATCAATGGTTTTAGATGTTAGAGCGAGGCTATTATGGACATCTAGTTTTTGTGAGGCTCATTAGGCCTTGTACAAATTAGAAAATTGTTTATAAAAAGAAAAACGTATAGTCGAAAAATTGTTAGCGTTTTTCGTTTAAAGTTCTGTAGCTCAAAAAGCTATAACTAATCCTCCAAAACATACGAACATTACAAGTTTTGAAAGAGAATAGCAATTTTGAAAGGGAGGTTCTATTAAGAGGGGTATTGTATTAGAGAAAATACGGTAATCGATTTTTAGGTTAAAATTTTTTTAAATTTTGCCCTTGTATTTGTGCATGTCTAATTGTTATGGAAAAATTAAGTTTTATTAATAAAATTTTAAACTTTCTATAAAAAATCATTCAAAATCTATTTATGTGATGTCCATGCATTCGTTACATTAGTTTCAATCGTGCCCACCTTTCTGGTACAACTATATAAAAATTTTCTGGCTGATTCTCGAAATTCGTGATGTTTGAATAAATAAATCAGTGCATTTAAAATTCCATTGAATTCTGCGCCGTATTGGATGAAAACACTTGCTAGGTCATTTAAGAATGAAGATATTTGGAAATACTAAATTAATAAAAATCAATTTATAGAACAAATAACTCACATAGCCTAATGTTTGAAGTATTGCCGGGATTACATAAAATATTGTCATCGAAAACAATGCTAAAGATACGGTAACAAAGACTCTTGCTTGCATCCTTGATAGTTGATTTTGAGAGTGTGCTTGACCCACTTTCATGTTATTTAAACTTCTCCGAAAAAGAAATAAACTGGTGAGGTATACGACTAAAAATAACGATCACTACTATTAGGAGTTAGGACGAATTTAATGAAAAAGTATTGTTTTGCAGATTCGACCCTCATCCTCAGAATTTTGAATAAAACTTACCAAAGAAAATAATGCTTACAATCCCAGAATAAACTGGTAAAACGCGATTCCAATAATATGTTATAGGCGCTAAACATTTATCTAAAGCCAACATACTAATATCTGTTAAACCATAAAGATTATTTTCTGTGGCTTGGAAGTAGACAATAAAAGTAATCAACACAAAAATTACTCCACTTATTATAGCAGACATAGCACAAATTTTCTAAAAAAACTGTCTATTAACAATTTGTACAATTATTGTTTACATAATTTTGATTTTTGTTATACCAGACGGGTTTCCATATGGCAGCCAAACGATCTATGGCTATCATCAAGGCTATAGCTTGTTCAAGACGGTAACTAACGGCAAAAATAACAGGGATTGAAATTGAACAAAATACAAAATTAAATTTTGCAATGTTGTAGTTAATAGCAACTGCTATAAGGATGCCTCGAATAAGGGTTCCTATTCCTAAAAAAACCGTCGGTTATCTGTTATTGAAGGAGTGATTTTTGCGTAATTTTTCAAAAATCTTTAATTTTACCAAAATAATTTTATATATGGGTTTTCTATGCGACGCGCATTACAGAACCTTGAAAAAGCGGCACTAGGACGGAAATCACCTCACAATCGTTCAAATTGAGGACATTACTCACGGACGTACATACGAGTACCAATAAGGGCCCGGTTCAGTTAACCCACCGCCAACAACACTAATTGAAACTATAGGCATAAAATTGACAGGAAATTTTTTCCTGGTTCCTAAATCGTGGGGGGGGGGGATCTTCAAGTAACTAAACATGGGGTAGATCTGATATCCCATTCATTCATTGTGGATTTGGTAGGGGAGGTTAGTTGGGATATTTTTTGAAATAACTTATAAATATTACCGATTAATACTTCGACTCCACTTAAGTAAGTAATAATCCAGTTACATTGAATTTGGCGAAGCTTTTTGTAAAGAATAAACAAGAAAATTAAAAATCCATTTCCAAAAATGGTTAAAATTCCGCTTATGATATAATACGCTTGTGCAAGTTTTGAATAGCTGAACGAATCAAATGGGGGTTTAGAATAAACACTCATATGATCTGTAGAATTGGAAGCCATGTTGGAGGCTTATTCGACAAATTTCTGAACGAGTTTAAACTTAGACTGAACAATATATATATAACCTAAATGAATTTGATGATTACTCCGAACGTTTTTCAGAATTCAACATTGGATGCTTATTAATTATACATTTTAAAGACTATCAAGTTCAACACGATATTTTTGAAAACATCTTCCTAGAAAAACAAATCGAAACATCAAATTGGAGTCTCTTAATTTTCCCTTTATAATTTCATAAAGGTATTTCTCGAAAATTACACGCTATTAATGATCATGTTGGACTACTTAGAAATAAGGAAAAGATGAGATAGCTGTTGTGCAAATTTAAGAGTTCTGCAGCAAAGTTAAAAATTTTAAGTCTGGGTCAGAGGCCTAAGAGCCATTTTATTCTCCGGCCCCAGAGCTTTGTTAAAATGTCACGAGTTCCTATAATATTAGGCTATAGAGCCCCCTAAAACTCGTTAGAGAAATCATAAAAGTAATAAGCCAAACATCTTAGCCTCCTCTTACATGTTGATTACATGTTCACACGTTTTTGATTTAATTTTTGTTTTTAATTTAAAAATAGTGTAATTAAGCTTTGAATTGTATTTTCTAGATAGATCATTGCTTCTTATAGACAGATCATTGCTTCTTATAGAAAGCTTGAGAAAACAGCATAAATGGCTACAATTAACATGCAAATTTTAATTTATCCTCAAACTAGAATTTTCTTTAAGTGAAATGAATTCAATAAAAAGTCTTTTATAAGTATCGTATGTTACATAAAAATTTTTAGATGTTAAAACATGCTATTATGGACATATAGTTTTTGTGAGTCTCATTAGGCCTTATACAAAACATGATGACAAACCGATTTTGAGTTATAAAAATAGCTCAAAAACCGTTATCGAAATTTTGATGGCGGATGAATTTCTTTAGCTTGGATGAGACATGAAGACCTAGGTCACGACTACATTTAGGGAGTAGGCTTGCTTTTTGTTTTTGGCATCACTTATAAAGAGGTAGTGACATTTGGGTGGCTGAAGTTTTAAACCGTTTTCAGAACAATACACTAAATATGAAAAAATTAAGTTTTATTAATAGAATTTCAAACTATCTATAAAAAATCGCTCAAAATCTATTTATATGATGCCCATGCAGTCGTCACAGGTTCAATCGTGCCCACCTTTCCGGTACAACTGTATAAAAATTTTCTGGCTGATTCTCGAAATTCTTGATGTTTCAATAAATAAATGAGTGCATTTAAAATTCCATTAAAGTCTGCGCCGTATTGGATGAAAATACTTGCTAGATCATTTACGAATGAAGATATTTGGAAATACTAAATTAATCACCATCAATTTATAGAGCCAACAACTCACATAGCCTAATGTTTGAAGTATTGCCGGGATTACGTAAAATATTGTCATCGAAAACAATGCTAAAGATACTGTAACAAAGACTCTTGCTTGCATCCTTGATAGTTGATTTTGAGCGTGTGCTTGGCCCACTTTTACGGTATTCAAATGTCTCCAAAAAAGAAATACACTGATGAGGTATACGACTAAAAATAATGATTTCTATACTCTACGATTAGGTGCAATTACATAAAGATTCGACCCTCATCCCTAGAATTTTGAACAAACTTACCAAAGAAAATAATGCTTACAATCCCAGAATAAACTGGTAAAACGCGATGCCAATAATATGTTATAGGCCCCAAACATTGATCTAAAGCCAATATACTAATATCTGTTAAACCATAATCATTATTTTCTGTGGCTTGGAAGTAGACAATAAAAGTAATCAAAGCAAAAATTATTCCACTTATTAATGCAGACGTGGCGCAAATTTTCTATAAAAAAACTGTCAATTAACAATTTGTGCAATCATTTTTTACATAATTTTGATTTTTGTTATACCAGACGGGTTTCCATATGGCAACCAAACGATCTATGGCTATCATCAAGGCTATAGCTTGTTCAAGACGGTAACTAACGGAAAAAATAACAGGAATTGAAATTGAACAAAATACAAAATTAAATTTTAATATATTGTAGTTAATAGCAACAGCTATAAGGATGCCTCGAATAAGGGTTCCTATTCCTAAAAATAAACTATTAACGATTGAAACTAGGGTTGGTGGTCGGTTAATTTGGCGTTACCTGGTTACCGGTTAATCGGGTTTTTACGGCCCCGGTTATCGAATCGGTTTATGAAAAACCCGGTCGATTAACCGTCGGTTATCGGTTATTGAAGGGATGGCCCAAAAACTAGATTTTTGCTAATTTTTATAAAATCTTTAATTTTGCCAAAATAACTCTATATATGGGTTTTCTATGCGACGCACATTACAGAACCTTGAAAAAGCGGCACTAGGACGGAAATCACCTCACAATCGTACAAATTGAGGACATTACTCACGGACGCACATACGAGTAGAATTGACAGGAAATAAGGGCGCGTTTCAGTTAACCGACCGTCAACAACACTAATTGAAACTATAGGCATAGAATTGACAGGAAATTTTTTTCTGGTTCCTAAATCGGGGGAAAGGGGATCTTCAAGTAACTAAACATGAGGCAGATCTGATATCCCATCTCATTCTTTGTGGGTTTGGTAGGGGAAGGTCAGTTGGGATATTTTTTGAAATAACTTATAAACATTACCGATTAATACTTCGACTCCACTTAAGTAAGCAATAATCCAGTTACATTGAATTTGGCGAAGCTTTTTGTAAAGAATAAACAAGACAATTAAGAATCCATTTCCAAAAATGTTTAAAATTCCACTTATGATATAATACGCTTGTGCAAGTTTTGAATAGCTGAACGAATCAAATGGGGGTTTAGAATAAACATTCATATTATTTGTAGAATTAGAAGCCATGTTGGAAGCTTATTCGACAAATTTCTGAATGAGTTTAAACTTAGACTGAACAGTATATATAACCTAAATGAATTTGATGATTATTCGAACTCAATGCAGAATTCAACATTGAATCTTATTAATTATACATTTTAAAGACTATCAAGTTCAACACGATATTTTTGAAAACATCTTTCTAGAAAAACAAATCGAAACATCAAATTGGAGTCTTTTAATTTCCTCTTTCTAATTTCATAAAGGTATTTCTCGAAAATTACATGATCTAGTTGGACTTCCTATAAATAAGGAAAAGATAAGATAGTTGTTGTGCAAATTGATGAGTCCTGCAAAAAAGAAAGATTTTAAGTCAGCGTCAGAGGCTTAAGAGCCAGTTTATCCTTCGGCCCCAGAGCTTTGTCAAAAGGTCACGAGTTCTTATAATGTTAAACCTTAAAGCCCTAGCATCAGTCAAACATTATGTGGGTCCGGCATCTGCCGGACCCACATAATGTTCAAGCCCCGGTCCACTCACATGTGGGAAGGGGTGAGGTCGAAGTCTAAACTTGTGTGGACCTTGGATCAAAGTTGACATTTGAGGTCCATGGGCACAGTCAGCGATCCATGCCTAAAACTCACAGTAATTAAGCTTTGAATTGTATTTTATATGCAAGGTCATATTTCATAAAGAGAAAAATTTGAGAAATGAGCATAAATGGTTGCAATTAACATAAAAATTTTCTACTTTATCCATCAGAATAGAATTTTCTTGAAATGAGATGAATTCAATAAAAAATCTCTTATAAGTATCATGTGTTATATAAAAATTTCTAGATGTGATGTTAGAACATGCTATTATGGACATATAGTTTTTGTGTGGCTCATTAAGCCTTACACAAAACACGATGACCATCTGTTTTTGAGTTATAAAAAATAGCTCAAAAACCGTTATCGAAATCATAGGTCGGCAAGGGGGGGGGAGTCTCCCCCCCCCCCTCTGACCGACGCATGCATATACCCAAAATTGAGGGAAGGACCACCGCATGGAAAAAAACTATACTAGTCCGATTTTTTCTTTTTCTAAATTAGCATATAAAGGGCTAAAGCTGCTAATTAGACCCTATACAAAAAAAGATCACAAGTTAACTGATGCACGTGAAAAAAATATATATAGTACATGCACCTAACATCAAAATTTTAATTTCATATGATTGTATAGAATTATGTAAAAAATACCATTTGTCAAAACTTTAAATGTGTGGTTGTCAATTTTATCCTCCCTCAATTTTTTACTTTTAAGAGAGGCACAAAAGTGGCACTATTACTTTTATCACGTCACTTTTTTCATTTTTCTCACGATATAAACTATTACTTTTAAAAAAATTGCATGAAAAAACGTGAAAAAAGTAAGAGTGAAAACCAAAAACATGAAAAGAGTAAAGTGCCACAAAAGTTTTGTCACATCCTAAAAAATATGACTTTAGTTTTTTCTTCATAAATTTTAAACCTTGTATCAATACTGCGTGGTTATGGTGCAATTTTTAAAGGGCTAAACCCAGCTTTAAAAACCATACTGTATCTGTAGAAAATAAGTTGAGCCTTCGACTTCAATGGATCAAGAATAGATTGATAGCAGAATGCTTGCTAGCTTTGATAGCGGTGTGAAGTTGATTAGAATTCGTAACACAAGTGACAGAACCGGCCCCTAAAAGAGTTACTTAATAAGGATTAAATGCACGTAAACCCATTAAATCGAAGCAAAAAAATAGCAGGTCCCCCTTGCCGATCTATGATCAGAAATTTCAAAAAATTTTAAAGAAAAATTTTTGGATAAGGAATCCAAAATTGGATTCCCTACCCCCAAAAAACCTCTATGTAGTAAATTTCAGCTCATTCCAGTCTCATATGTGCATATATTTGTCTGCCCTTGTATTTATGCATGTCTTATTGTTATGAAAAAATTAAGTTTTATTAATAGAATTTTCTATGAAAAATCATTCAAAATCTATTTATATTATGCCCATGCAGTCGTTACATTAGTTTCAATCGTGCCCACCTTTCCGGTACAACTATATAAAAATTTTCTGGCTGATTCTCGAAATTCGTGATGTTTGAATAAATAAATCAGTGCATTTAGAATTCCATTGAATTCTGCGCCGTATTGAATGAAAATAGTTGCTAGGTCATTTAGGAATGGAGATGTTTGAAAATACTAAATTAATAGCAATCAATTTAAGAGCAAACAACTCACATTGCCTAATGTTTGAAGTATTGCCGGGATTACGTAAAATATTGTCATCGAAAACAATGCTAAAGATACGGTAACAAAGACTCTTGCTTGCATCCTTGATAGTTGATTTTGAGCTTGTGCTTGACCCACTTTTATGTTATTCAAATGTCTCCAAAAAAGGAATAAACTGGTGAGGTATACGGCTAAAAATAACGGTATTTTTTGGATCTAATGATTCAGGACGAGCAAAGTCCGTCGGAAATGATAAACAACTCTGCTAAAGATAGACAAAAAGTTTGAAAGTTCACTCAAACACGGAACAAACACAAAACAGTCAAAAGGGGCGGTAAGCCGCAACATCTCAAAAAGGGAAAAGATTCCGCAGGTAGAAGTAGCTAAAAAGAAGCTCGAGACAACCGTACTGCAATCTGCGTTGAGGTTGCGATCGTTGAGCCAGTGTCGACTCTGATATATTTTTATTTTTAAACTTTTATCATTTCTGAGGTTGTAGAATGTTTCTATTTTCAAATGTTCTTATGTTTTTGAATTAAATCAATGATAAAAGTTTTATGATATCTATCTATCCACATTATAGTTTCTCTTGAGACCTCCGAGACTAGTTTAATGAAGCCGCTTCCGTATACGCTCATTTTGGGTTGGTTGTCC
This sequence comes from Acrobeloides obliquus, assembly GCA_034698545.1. Lineage (NCBI taxonomy): Eukaryota > Metazoa > Nematoda > Chromadorea > Rhabditida > Cephalobidae > Acrobeloides > Acrobeloides obliquus. The sequence goes on from JAQGBS010001741.1 coordinate 8,016, forward strand.
TTTAGGCAATTTAGACTAGGTTCCCCACCTAATCGACCTTTTCTGATTTAGTATAGCTTCACCTCCGATGATTCGAGGCATTTATAAATTCGACTATATGCTAGAAAGAGCAATTCAATCAAAAATTATTGTTTGGCAGATTCGATCCCCACCCCTCCCCCAAAATTTTGAACAAAACTTACCAAAGAAAATAACGCTTACAGTCCCAGAATAAATTGGTAAAACATGATACCAATAATATGTTATAGGCACTAAACATTTATCTAAAGCCAACGTACTAATATCGGTTAAACTAAAATTATTATTTTCTGCGGCTTGGAAGTAGATAATAAAAGTAATCAACACAAAAATTATTCCACTTATTATAGCGGCAATGGCGCATATTTTCTAAAAAAACTGTCTATTAACAATTGGTGCAATTATTTTTTTACATAATTTTGATTTTTGTTATACCAGACGGGTTTCCATATGGCAACCAAACGATCTATTGCTATCATCAAGGCTATAGCTTGTTCAAGACGGTAGCTAACGGAAAAAATAACAGGGATTGAAATTGAACAAAATACAAAATTAAATTTTACAATGTTGTAGTTAATAGCAACTACCATAAGGATGCCTCGAATAAGGGTCCCTATTCCTAAAAATAAACTATTAACGATTAAAACTATGGTCATAGGATCGACAAGAAATTTTTTCCTGGCTCCCAAATCGAGAGGGGGAGGTTCTTCAAGTAACTACACATGGGGCAGATCTGATATCCCATCTCATTTATAGAAACCTCCAGCTATGTTGTGATTCAGCAGAAAGAATGCTGTGAAATGGAAGGAGCTGCAAGCCGTTATCTGATCTTGCATCAAGCTTATGCAATCGCTTAAGTCGAAGAGGACCCAGATGACGATTCGGAGCTTATTCGATTCGGCTGCAGAGGTCGAAGGTGATGACCTGCTTTCTTAGAACATTATTTTAAAGTTTACGCGCGCTTATGCCTTATTAAGTCAACTCTTTTAGGGGCCGGCCCTTGCACTTGAGTACCAAAGTCTAACCAACTTCAGGAATCTATCAACTCAGCTATAAACAGATTCTAAAAGATCCACCTAAACATCTTATTTTTCATGCATTCATTGTGGGTTTGGTGGAGGGGGGAGGTCAGCTGGGATATAAGGCCATTTTTTGAAATAACTTATAAGTATTACCGATTAATACTTCGACTCCACTTAAGTAAGCAATAATCCAGTTACATTGAATTTGACGAAGCTTTTTGTAAAGAATAAACAAGACAATTAAGAATCCATTTCCAAAAATATTTAAAATTCCACTTATGATATAATACGCTTGTGCAAGTTTTGAATAGCTGAACGAATCAAATGGGGGTTTAGAATAAACATTCATATTATTTGTAGAATTAGAAGCCATGTTGGAAGCTTATTCGACAAATTTCTGAATGAGTTTAAACTTAGACTGAACAGTATATATAACCTAAATGAATTTGATGATCACGAATGTTTTTGCAGAATTCAACATTGCGCCTTATTAATTATACATTTTAAAGACTATCAAGTTCAATACGATAAGTTTGAAAACATGTTCCTAGAAAAACAAATCGAAATATCAGTATCAAATTTTAGTCTTTTAACTTCCCCTTTCTAATTTCATAAAGGTATTTCGTCGAAAATTACACGCTCTTGATGATCTAGTTCGACTGTCTATAAATAAGTAAAAGATGAAATAGCTGTTGTGCAAATTGATGAGTCCTGCAACAAAGTTAAAGATTTTGAGACTGGGTCAGAGGCCTAAGAGCCAGTTTATCCTCCGGCCCCCAGAGCTTTATCAAAGGGTCACGAGTTCCTATAATGTTAGACCCTAGAGCCCTAAGTCCGGCATCTGCCGGACCCACATAATGTTCAACCCACTCTCACGGGGGGGGATCGAAGCCTAAACTTTTGAGGACCTTGGATTAAAGTCGACGTTTACAGTCAGCCACCCAGGCCTAAAACTCAGCTCATCATGAACATCTATAATGCCTTGAAACGCAATAGGATCTGAATATATTAAACGCATTTATTTCATTCAATCTATGTTAGAAAATGTGGAAAAATCAAATTGTAGTTAGAAAAATCATAAGATTAATAAGCCAAATAATATCTTAGCTTCCTATTACGTGTTGATACGTTGATTGCTTATGGTGTAATTAAGTTATAAATTGTATGTTATAGACAAGAACATTGTTTCTTAAGAGAAAATTTTGATAAACAGCATAAATGGCTAAAACTAACATAAATTTTTTTCTATTTTATTAATCCATCAAAATATTGTTTAGTGAGATGAATTCAATAAAAAATCTCTTATCAATGCTTTTAGATGTTAGAACGATCTATTATGGACATAGGGTTTTTGTGAGGCTCATTAGGCCTTATACAAAACATGATGGCAAACTATTTCTGAGTTATAAAAATGGCTCAAATACCGTTATCAAAATTTTGATGGCGATTCTCACATGAATTTCTTAACAAAAAAACTATTTGCGCCCTTTATTTTGTGAAACTTAGAGCAAAGACTGGTTGTTTAGGATGCTCGGTAAATGTCTCGACCAGTTATTCGAGACGTTAAATGTCTCGACTTTACAATAATTCGAGGCGTTAAATGTCTCGAATTCGAGAAAAATGTCTCGATTTAGTCTCGACCGCGATATTTGGTTATGAATTCAAGTCGATACTAGGTCGTGACTAAGTCGAGACATTTTTCTCGAATTCGAGACAGTTAACGTCTCGAATTATTGTAAAGTCGAGACATTTAACGCCGCATTTAACGTCTCAAATAGCTGGTCGAGACATTTACCGAGCACTCTTAACACTTACATGCATGCCTGTAACGAGTTAATTTTCTGAAAATATGCGTAAAAATAAACTTGTTTATAAAGAAATTTGTGAAAAATTTTCGATGGTTTTGATGTCGATTCTAGGGCTTTTGTGGGTGCAGAATCCGAATTTGAAGCCCTTTTTTAAATTCGAATTAACCTTCGTAGAGGTACTGAGGATTCCATATTTTACATAAAAATTGCATAAAAATTAGTCCGGAAAGAGATTTTCAAAAATTTCTTCATATCAAGTTTATTTTTACATATAGCTTCGGAAAGTTAACTCGTTAGAGGATATAAGTGTTAAAAATTTTTGATGACTTTAGAAAACTATACTAGCCCGATTGTTTTTCTTTTTCTAAATTAGCATGCATGTTATAAGGGGCTAAAGCTGCTCATTAGACTCTATACAAACTATAATCACAAATTAACTGATGTACGTCAAAAAAATTAAAAAATTAGTCTTTTGGCATTATGGGTGCCATAATAAACGGCTTTTGAGTTTGCTGAGTCAATTTTTGCTTTAACTTGGATAAAAACATTTTTAAAAATTAAGATATTAAAAAATTTGTGCAAGCAGATTTCGACTTCAAACCGAAGGTGAGCTCAGTATCAAGGGTCACTCAACCACAGGCTTACTACCGTCATTTGAAAAAAACTCCTTTATAAACTTTGGAGCACCTCTAGGTGCTCTATCCTCAGTTATTTTGTGCATAAAAATTCAAAATTTGAATTTTTTTAATCGCGTTATCGTCATACGTTTTATAGCACCAACAAAAAACACAACAAAAACATATAGTTCATCGTTTACTTTGACAATGCAATCAATGTTGAGCCAGTCAGATTCACACAGACAGCTGTAGCCATTATTATGTAATTTCTTTTCCCCTAAAAAATGTGATTTTTCACATTCTTTCAACTTGTAATTACTTGGATTTCTTTGAAGTAAAATGTGCTCCACGAGGCTGCTATTAAACCATGCATCATCGATACAATTGGGTATGTTATAGACGCAGTCAAAGCCTGTGTTGCACCAAACATGAATACTTGTGCAGTCCCAAAAATGATTCCAGACGCTAATCCGGGAAGGACCAGTTCCGGACTGATTTTTGGTTTGTTTTTCCTGCAAAATATAATCGATCGAATATTTTGATATGAAAACAAACTTGACGACTGAATAAATGGCAAATTCGAGAGTTGCAGTTATAAAAATTCCCAAATAGTTAGAAAATAAGTAAGGTAAAAGATCTTTTGGAGCATTATCAAATTCATCAGCGTGGTCTTGCATGTAAAATATTGGAGTCCAGACTAATCCAAACACACATCCAGCCAATGCTGCCATAATTACGCCACTAAAACTTTGGTTGTTTTGTTAGAAAAATTCAGCTCACATAATTCGTTGTTTGTCGAAATTAAACTTTTTATTACCAACCATTATTGTTGGTTCTGGTTTAATCTTTTCGCTAGGAGAATCGTCGATTCGTAATTTTACTGGATAGTCGATCATCATAGGGGTCGGTAATTTTTCTATAGAATCTTCTTCTATCGAGTTTTTAGATGAAGTGTTTGAAGTTTCTTCTTCTGGTTTTTCAACAAATGCCATAATTATCCCCCTTAAATTTTTCGTCTTATAATTGTAGAGTACAACATGGGGATACAACAAATAGTGCAATTGTGAAGCTGCACTTTCGTGTTGACGTGTAGCTTAGGGGTTAAGGCTCTGGCAACAGAGTTGAAACTCCTCGAATCAATCTCGAATGGAGCTTTTCCACAGTTGCCGGAGATTATGAGATCTCTGTCACCCAGCTTATAGGGGACAATATTTCCGCTGTACAGGACAGGTTTTTGTCATACAGGAGAAGTTACTCCTGAGAGATGGACGGCCAAGAATAGGAAACTCCCAAAATCAACGCCCAACCTTATACCAGACTTTCATTTCTTACCCCATCAAAACAATTGCAACTCCAGAAAAATTCATCCATGGAATAGCAGCGGGTTTAGCAATAACTCCAAACAGCCCAAAATAGGTTATACCCCAACCAATAATACAATTGGTAGTATTCCAAACGAGGTACCCTACAGCTAAGCTGACCCTTTTGATAATCGGAATAACGGCGGTGTTGCCGATGGTCCATATAACACCGCTTAGTATAGCAAGAGGGTAAACTTTTGGTTCGAAACCTTGAATGGCAAATACTATACAGCCAATCATAAAAGTCGAAGCGGCTAAGAGAAATAGACAAAAAATGCCTAAAATCAGGGTAGACCCTTATTTGAGATGGATGAACTTACCATCAAATGCATTATATTTTTTAACAGGTACATATGTGCTTCCAAATAAAATTACAGCTAGAAAAGTTTGTAAACATCCAATCGCAAATTCGAGAGGCATCGCTAAATTCAAATTTTAAATAGACTATATCGTCTAAGACAATGAATGTAAGCCTAACTGCAAACAAGCAATTCTTATCAAGACTAGCCAATGGATACTAACAAAAGATTTTTGGACATTTACACGAATACACCCATATTATTGTTTTTTCTTACAAGGGAGGGTCGCGAAATGGACATAGATTCGAATGAAACGAAACGAAAGGTTTGCAACGATACGAATGAAATAGATAATGGACAACCCATTACATAAAGAACAACTCGAACTAGTTCAGGTTCACCCGAACAAGCTGTAGCTATTTTTTAACAAATGGCGGTATCTTAATGGCGATTCCCTCCTTTGCCTGTCAAAAATGAAAATACTTCCAGTTCCCTAATTTTTACCAAAATGTTTAAAATTTTAGATTTTTTGGGCCTTTTGTTCCTTTCATTATGCCCCTAGAAGAAAACTTATTTTTAGAACTTTCAGGTAATTGAATCTAAAAATCTGTGGAGTTCAAAGACTTAGGGTGTGCGTTATCAGTCGTGAAACACCATTTCACGACGATTTCCGGACGTTAGCCGTCCGAAAATAGTGATTTTCATTATTTCTGAACGATTTCCAGACAATTTCCAAACTGCTAGCGTCCGGAAATACTATAATTTCCGGACGGCTAACGTTCGGAAATTGTCATGAAATGCGTTTCACGACTGATAACGCGCACCCTTAGCAACTTTTAGGGACAGAAATTTGACAGTCTAGTTTTTTAGAACATGTACTAAAAAGCCTTCGCTCTCATAAACTAACAAAAAGAATGAAAAAATCAGAAAAACAAAGTTATTTAATCGAATTTCCGATGTTCTTTTTATTTGAAAACACAATGGTCCTAAATGAAGATGACAAAAAATATCGAACATTGTCAAAACAATGCATAATGTCCCCATGACAGGCGGGATACTTTTATATGTACCAATTGGTGATAGGCTGAATTTTCCTGAATGTTAATGATTTTTGATATCGATGTCTGAATGATCAATTAGGTATCCTAGTTTTTTACATAGAGATAATGTGTTTTGAATAGTCAATTGACCAGACTTGCATAGTTCTTCCATCAAATTGTCGTTCAAGTTTCAAAGTTTGATGAAGTTTATTTACATGGAATGTCATCATTTTTTGATACACATGAAATTCATATACTTGATTTTTAAACTCGAGACTAGATCTTTATTAGTAAACGAAATAATAACATTAACGAATATTGCCGGTGATCTTCTTCAATTTCTTTTGATTGATTTTTTTGATTGAACATGTATTGAACACAAGACATCCTAATACTGATTTTCTTCTCATTTTCATTGGAGCTAAAAATTATATCAGCGTTACTGAAAATAGGTGAGGCATCAAATTCTTCAGCAAAAAAATAAAAGTTTTCTTGTTTTTCTTGTCGTTGTAGTTTTCGAGATGCGTTTGAAATTTGAATTTGTGTACAAGCTCTTCGTTGTAATACACAAACTTTGAATTTTTTGCGGAAAAATCGATTTTTGCATCAATTTTTTAAATTTTCATAAAATG
>JAQGBS010001742.1:0-14811 GCA_034698545.1 Acrobeloides obliquus
TAGAACAGATACCAAAAAATTTGAAAAAGTTGCTGAAGGCATAATGATTCTTTTAAAAATCGCTGCTTGTTATAGATCAGAATGGTCTTTCAATTAGAGTTATGAACTAGAGTGTTCTTGTTGCCAAAATTGTTATAAGCTTAACATGCCATAAAAAAATACATATATTAGGTTGTTCTCAAAGTATTGCATCGTTTCTTTTTGCCACCCAAGGGGCTCCAGAAATTCGTTTTCGACAAAAAATTTTTCATTATTAGACAAGAGTGTATGCTGAATACGATCCAACCATTCTTGTTGAGAATAAGTCATGTTTTCGTGTCAATATACAAACTTTTTCAAAAATCGGGATTTTCAAAGATGAAAAATGTTGATATTTTATCTTTGAAAACCCTCTGAAAAGTCTGTATATTGACACGAAAACACGACTTATTCTCAGCAATACTGGTTGGATCGTATCCCGTATACACTCTTGTCTAATAATGAAACGTTTTTTTGTCGAAAACGAATTTCTGGAACCCCTTGGGTGACAAAAAGAAACGATGTAATACTTTGGGAACAACCTAATATATAACGAAATACTTCAAACCTAATCCAACTCCATTTAAAATCAGGTCGATATAGTGTATACAAGAGCATAATGTTAATCTCACTTCGACAACAGGAACCTGTTTATAATTGCTATTATGTCATTATTCTCTTTATTATTACACATTATATATAACAAACACATAACGGACAAAAAAACGCCGAACCTTGAAAAGTTTCACTTATGATTTTTTGATGAAAACATGAATCAGGTTTCCGTTTTAATAACCCAAAATAATTTCCAAATTGGATAATTTTGATGTCATTTTGTTCGTCTCATTTAGCTATAAAAAATTATAGCTACAATGTTCATTTTATGAAAATTTAAAAAATCGATTAAAAATTCAAAAAGTTTGTGTATTACAACGAAAACATGAACGCAAATTAAAATTTCAAATTATCTCAAAAACTACAACGATTTCGAACATGCCGTAAAAACAAAAATGCTTCATTTTTCATGAACTTTTCGAATATATACAGATAATTGCTTTTGAAATTTGAATTTGGGCTCATGTTTTCGTTGTAATACATAAAATTTTTAAATCTTCGAATCGTAATTTTTGAATTTCGAATCGTATGTTTCAAATAATATGAGAACCACTTTTTGCGTACCCTGTATGTATATCGCGATCTATTTATTTGGATATTTTTATAAACAAATTATAATCTTTAATAAATTGCAAAATATAACATAAATAAACACAAAAATTGAGTATTCTTAGAAAAAATACAAGTGTCATAGTTATAAAAGCATCAATTAAATTCCAAGTTTTTCGGCTACGGCTGCTATCAAGGCGGCACCTTTGACACTACCTTCATCGACCGGCACTAATTCCCACTAAAATTTATGTATAAACTAAAAAAGTTTTTTTAAATATTTTACCTCTACATCTAATGGAGCCATTTGTATAAGCTGGGTTTCTAACAAAGCATGGAAAGTTGGGTGGAACTGTATGAGCGCTCCACCAACACCGATCTTTACCGACTGTCGGCCCATATGGCGGAGTAGAGCACATATTGCTTAAAAAACGAAAATTTAGGATTTGTGATTGGTACTAATTCCAAGTTGAAATTAGCTATTAGTACAGGGTGTTCCAAAAAACTGCTATTTGGTCATTTTTGGCGAAAAATTTTTTCAAAAATGACCCAGTAAGGTGTATTTTCATGCGGAAAATTGATTGCACGCATCGAAAACCCTTGAAAACGCCTCCCGTCTATGGAATTTACAATTTTCGTATTTTTTCGAACAAATACCTCAAAATTTTTTAAAGATTCTGAAAGAGTATGGCCGATTTTACTTAACTATAAAAAATCATGAAAAAAGAATTTATATTTTTCGGCATAGAGCGTTTTGAATTAACATGATATTTGCGGCAAAATCAATTTGTCGCAAGTGGGATTCGATCTCGCTACATTTGAAATCGAAGCCAAAAGCACTACCACTGAACCATTTTAGCCATTCTAACCAAATTTTCAATTTTTTTATTATTTCACATAATTTTTACAAATGAAAAGTATAAAACCATTTTTTATGATTTTTGTAAGTAGGTAAAATCGGTCATGCTCTTTCAGAATCTTTAAAAAAATTTGAGATCCTTTTTTCCCAATACGAGTTCGATTCCCCTCGCATCCACAAGATTTGACAGGAACCCGTGATTCATCGGGAATTCAATCTCAGGGTAATCTTCTTTTAAAAACTCTTACCAGCGGCAACAATAGATGCAGCTCGTTGAGAAACGGTATGGCAGACCTCTCGGATGATCTTATAGTCATTTGTACCATGTACGGAGACTTCTAACTCATCACATATACGACGAGCGATTTTGAACGATTCTACATCCTCGCTAAATTAAAAAGTTATAAAAAGGCTGGAAATCACATCTTTGTACCTCAAAATCTCGGAGATGTATTTTGTAGGAAAAGTGTCGGAGAAGTCCAACTTTTCCACATGAGTACCACCAAAAAGTTCACCGTCGAGAACGAATTGAGCGAGTATTCTTCGGACCAAATCGCCGAGATACAATGCACCCGTAAGCTTGTCAATTCTAAAAGATGTATTTGTAATATAAAAGAATAATTTATCCTTACATTTGTTTTCCTTTATGCACAGAAGCATCGTCAATTTCTAAGTCAAATGGCGTTAAAATATCATTTAGCTCACCCTAAAAATGTTAGATAGAATGTTTGGTGCTACACCTCGGCTCTTATACCCCATTGCGTGGTCTAAAATCGAAAAATTTTATTTTTTGAAATTTTCTCAAAAATGATCCTATTGGGGGTAATTTTATGCGAGAAACACGTTGGCGATGTTATTTTTACGTAAAAACGCTTCCATTTTTAGAAAATGTAGTTTTTGCATATTAGCTTTTTCGAATATGCACTTTCTTTGTGTTGTATGTTTGATTTTCTAAAAAATGGAAGCATTTTTACGCAAAAATCCAACGTGTTCCTCGCTTAACATTACCTCTAATAGGGTCATTTTTGAGAAAATTTCGAAAAATAAAATTTTTCGATTTTAGACCACGTTTAATGATATGAGCCGAAGTAGTTTCGAATATTTTGATGTGCCAAGGGCAGATTTCTAGCCATTTGTGCTTAAAGCCTGTTTCTGCCAGATTCAAAATTTTAGACTCCGTGAATAAAGAAACCGGTTGTCCTGACAAGCTAAGCCCGTCTAATTTGATCCTCTAGCGACAAAAGTTGAAAATAATGATAGGCAAAAATAAATTCGGATCGTAGAATTTTTACCCATTATTATTTTGTTGAAAATCAAAAGTTTTACCATAGCGGGGATCAAACCTGACTGTATCAAAGTTGTTTTACTTGCCAGAACGGACGATTGGCTTCTTGATCCACTGAGCTTTAATGTGTCTAAACTTGGAATCTAGCGCGGAAACGACCTATATGGAGTCTTGCGTTGTCGACACTTTCATCCGCCATGATTGCTACATAAGGCAATACTTGTGTAAAATGGCATATCCATTATCCTTCCCAGTGTAGGGAGAAGGGTCAATAAGGGAAGCGCTCCAACCCAAAACCATAAAGGAGTCCCTTACAGTCGCAAATCCAGAGAACAGGAGGACATGTCCCCTACACTACAAAACGTTATAGATACAAAATGATCACTGATCAGATGAATGTCCACCCTCCTCCAGAAACCGGAAATTTCTTAAGAAAAATGGCATTTTTGGCTAAAATTCGATAGAAACATGAGATTTTTACCGGATCTAGAGGCATCCTCCTCTCCCCTCTCTTGTCTACGTCACTGATTAAGCATAAAAAATTTATTCTAAAGTCGAAACTTAAGTTTAGGTTTCAATTCCTCAATTTCTGGTCAAACCCAACTTTTATAGTAGCAACCCGCAGCTTCGTCGCGGAGGCAACTGTTTATTATTTTCAAGGACGAGCTTCTCTCATCTTAAGACTCCATTTCAAAATTAGAACGAAATGCTCTCGGTGAAATAGTAAACAACTTTTTCCTTACATGAAAATACAAAAGTAGCTCAACTCTACGAAATGATAGGAAATTGCCTAAACAGTCTTTATGATACTAACCTTATTTCCAAATTCTTCCCATTCTGTAACAACAACCATTTTGTCATGATTATAGCCGGCAGCTTTGGCGTTGAATTTTTTTATTTTTGCAGTTTCTTCTAAATATGCAGAGTTGCATCTACAAACATAGGTCTTAAAATGTAAATTGTTTAAGTTATTGGCTTACCCATAGCCGATAACTACACCAATAACACAATCTGATCCATATTTATGAGCAGCAGCTGCTAATTGACCAACTGTGTCATTCATAACTGCTTTGATTTTAGCTTTGGTGGACTAAAAAAGTGTTTGACTATAAAACAAAAAATCACAAAAGTGCAATGTTTGGAACTAGTATCAATTAGGTATCCCACTGAATGTGAAATTTTTCAAAAAAAATTCCAAAATTTTCCATTTTTTCTACAAAAATTATAATTTTCAGAATATTTTTAGCTTAAAAACAAGCATTTTTCAAATAAATGTTCGCCTGCAGCGCTGGTTTTTTTCTTTACTAAAGTTTTTCACTAAAATTGTCCAAATTTTTCCATTTTTCAACAAAAAAAACCCCGAAATTAACATTTTTAACCCAAAAATTCGTCATTTTCTGAGCATTTTCAACATAAACCAGCATTTTTCAACAAAATTTTTCGCCTGCGGCGCTGGTTTTGCATTAACTCAAAAATTTCAACAAAATTTTCGTCAAAAATCGAAAATTTCTGAGCGTTTTTATCTTAAAACTATGTGTTTTTCATAGGGCCGCTACACTTCACTCGCAGGGCTTGTGAGTGACACGCGAGTAGACCCTTCCAGGGCTAAAATTTACTCGCATGATGGTTTTTCGAAGGTTTCACTATATGGAACTTTCGAAAAACCATCATGCGAGTAAATTTTAGCCCTGGAAGGGTCTACTCGAGTGTCACTCGCAAGCCCTGCAAGTGAAGTGTAGGCAAGCCCATAAAAAATTTTAGCAAAAATGACAAATTTTTCGATTTTTAGCAAAAATGGTTAATTTTTCCATTTTTGAGCACAAATGAAATTTTTTCGATTTTTTAAGCAAAAAGGAGAATTTTCAATTTTTAAGCGAAACAATAGAAGATTAAAATGATTTTTTTGTTAAAAAACTTAAAAAAATTTTGCCCAATTTTTCAAAAAATATAAGAGACCTAGGTAAAATTTTTTTAAAGTCCCCCTCCTTCAACTTAAAGTCTGACTACGCCACTGATTCTATCAAATGCCCCCTCCCCCAAAATGCCATCTTTTAACTTGATTTTGCCCCCATTTCTAAAAATGCATGTGGTCACTCAATCCTTTTTCTTACCATATTTAACTCTAATGCATCTTGCAATAACTCGACAACATCTTTCTGCAAACAATCTTGAATGTCAAAACCTTTCGTCCACCATAGCAATCTCGCCGATCTTATGGATAACAATTCACATGGGTATGAAAAAACGAAGCCAATCGGTAAATTCGCTTCTTCCAAATTAAATTCTTTTAAAAATTTCTGTAGGCAATTCACTATAAAGGTAAATAGCTAAAAATTTCAGATTAAAAAAGGTTGAAGTTGAAGAAATCTTGCCTGTTCTCCCGTGCCTTTCATGATTACATTGGGTATGATATAATTATTCACCACAGAAACATCTTCTTTGCTGGCACCGTTTAGGGTTAAGAGAAGGATTCGAAGGTTTTTGCCGCTCAAGTCGATTGCAACGTATTTGCCAGATTCTAAATTTTAAGACATTTAAAAATTATCTACAATAACAATTATAGTGTGCCAAAAAAAAAATCGAATTTTTGCAAATTTTCAATAACTTTAAAGGGGGTAATCCATAGTTTGCCAGTAGGGGGAGTACACCGGTCTCTCAGGATGGATGGATAAATGGCCTTTCAGAGGGTACATGGGAGGTATATGACAAAAAATTAATGCATTCAAAGAAAAATTACTGCCCTCTTGGCGACCTATGGAGTAACCTTTACAGCCATATTTCCTAAAAAATTTCGCAAATTTTTGTAGAAAAGACCCTTCTAGGGTAATTTTGATGCGAAAAATCGATTGTGTGCACTCCCGAAGCTTGAAAATGCTTCCCTGACCTTGATCTGTGAAAAATTTTGTTTTTAGACAGTAAAAATTAAAAAATTATCTTTTCGATGACCATATTTTTACAGATGAAGATCAGGGAAACATTTTTAAGCTTCGGGAGTGCGCGCAATTGATTCCTCCCATCAAAATTACCCTTGAAGAGTCTTTTCTACAAAAATTTGAGAAAAAAATTTTTTCGGAGATCTGGCTGTAAACCCTATAAAGTTTTTTTCTTTTTCACAAAATAGGGCTGTGAGGAAGGGTTGTGGAGGGGGGACGTAGAATGTGGGTCGGAAGGCCGACAAATTGAGGATTAATAGTCGAAAATTAGGTTGCTTGGAGCAACATATTTATTTTTGGAAAAAAAGAATATTTTTTAAATTTATCAATCTTTTTTTTGGTCGACTCCATCGGGAGGGGTTTGTGGATTTTTTTGAAAATTCCACCTGGGTGCTGCCCATGTATGCTATGAAAAGTGGTCATGTTTTGTGCATGTGAGAAAAAAAATTAATTAAATATTTTGGTTTTTGTATTTATTTTGTTGCGTCATAAATCAGGGTGTGTGGGAATTGTATGCGAACAACAATAAAATCTTTCTCTTTTTTGAATGAGATCTATGGTCGAGTTCTTTGCTTTAGTAATCCCATAGGAGGAAGTCAAGATTTATAGTCGTCTAAAAATACTTGCGTTCCTATAATGCTTTCTATTTTGGGCATTAAATTGTACTTTGGTATACTAATAAAACGCATTAGGAAACATAAACTCTCGGTACGCCTTCGGACCGTCTGATCTTGCAAGCTAAGCAACGTTGGGCCCGAAGCGTCTAAGTTCGGTTTCCGAAGCCTTAAGCACGTGGAATCCCCCACCTCAAACATACACAAAAGCCCCGGTAATTTGGGAGTAACTCCTGTTATGGGTTGCGCACTCCTCATCCCTCCTGAGACTGAATAGGAAGAGAGAGGCAAGAAGCATTAAAAAATTTTAAATTTATTATAAGACGAGCCACGTCGTAATTATGGAGCCCCCACCTCTCTTTTTTCTAGAATTTACCCCTCTAGGGGTAAAAACATGCGAGGAATCTGAATTTGACATTTTCGAAGCAAAAAACACTTCCCTGATTCAGGGAAGGCCTGTGTATTGAAGCGAGAAGTAAAAAAATTGCATTCAAATCGCATTTTTGCGACTTTTCGCTTCAATACACAGGCCTTTCTTGAATCAGGGAAACATTTTTTCGCTTCGTAAATGTCGAATTCAGATTTCCATAATATTTTTACCCCTAGAGATGCCATTTCAGAAAAAATTTTCAAAAATTTTTCACGTGGCCCTCTATTGTGTATTAGCTCCAAATTTCGTTTTTATACAAAATTGTTCGTTTTTTCCTTCAATTTTTCATTTTAAAATTTAATTTATAAAAATTGCCAAAGCTCGTTCAAAAATTCGATTTTTTGAATAAAAATCCAACTGTTGTTGACCAAAAAAGTAGCCCCGAAATGTGGATCTGGGACGGGGGGGGGAGTAATATTCTTATTTTTACCTGTTCCATCTGGCAAAGCAGGCACATATGATGGCAACATAGCAATACTCGACTTGGAAGTACCATATAACAAACCATCATTGAATTCTGATTGTATATCTTCAGAAATCTTCAACAGTCTTTCCATGGGTATATAGAACATATCCAGGACCTTTTGGACATTTGCTGAAATGGCCCCCATTTTTGATGGGAAGATTTCGGTTCGTGGTGGAATTTTGAAAACGTTAGCTCAAAATTGAAAATACCCAAAAAATATAGAGAAATGCCTTTTAAGCTTCAGGCAATTGAATATAGCAAATTGTCTGCGGCTAGCACGTGCAATTTGTCTGCGGCTAGACGTTTATATTCTCTGCAAAATAAGCTGATTATTTTTTTGAACATAATTTAATTTTGAACATAATTTAACACGATAAATACAACCTTGTGCTTAAGAAAGTACAAATTTGCGCAAATATAAGGGGAGGCAAAAGTTCTTTCCTAAGGGGCGCTAATTCTTTTCCTAAGGGGCAAAAATTCTTTTCCTAATTCCTTTCATAATATCATTTTTTCACAAAAAATGGACTTTTTTGTGAAAAAAAATCATATTATGAAAGGAATTAGTGGCCCTTAGGAAAAGACTTTTTGCCCCTTAGGAAAGGACATAGCGCCCCTTAGGAAAGAACTTTTGCCTCCCCTTATAACATGAAAATGATAGAATGAATAAAGGTGTGGGGGGGGGGGGAAGGGACATGCATATAGCTTTAAAAACAATAAAGTCAAGTCAATTATAGTGAAAAAATCATCCTTTGATCATATGTCATGGTAGTGCAGTTGGTTAGATGACGAGCTTTGGCCTGTTAAGGTCCGGGTACCTAGCAACTAGCGGGTGGGGGGGGGGGACAAATGAAGAAACAGCATTTTCGGAGGATACCTAGCTTTACTTGACAATTTTGAGGGGTCTTTTCAACACTGCCAATAAGAGTGTGATAGGGAATAATGGCCACCTAGTTTTTGCACAAATCTCTGACCGAAATAAGCATTCAAGATTTTTTAGTCAAAATAAATTTTTATTGATTTTCCATCAAAAATCAATATAAAAAAAGATGTGAAACAAACAAAATATTCGAATTGCCCAGTCACGTTACTTTCGTCCGATTGTTTTGCTGATAAAACGTTGTTTCCCGGCATGAAAAGGCAAAAAAAGTCGTGAACATGCAAGAAAAGTCATAAATTTCAGAATGTTAAACATATCATATTGTTTTTAACATGAAAAGGGAAAAAATAGAATTTTGATGTCTAACACAAAAATCAAATCGATTCAAAACACGTTGAGGCAGCAATACGTGACATGCGTGTTTATAAATAGTAAATATCGATAAATCACTTGTTAGTGGGTCAAAGTCCAAAGTTCATTCTTGTGAAATAAAATTAAAAATTTGGGTACTAATTCAGATTAGGGGGCAAAGTGATAGGAAAAAAAGTTGGGAAAATTTTTTCTAAGACACTCTAGGCTTAAAATTTAGCGAAGAATCGATTGCGCGAGCGTGAAAACGCTTCCCTGACCCTGATTCAGGGAAAATTAGGATGTGTATCAAAGCGAAAATGATCAAAAAATCAGTTTTTTTCCTATCACTTTGCCTCCCAAATCTGAACAGTACCAAAATGTGCTCAAATAAGAACATACTCGAACAACTCAAGGTGATTGTTGTCAGAAATCGAAACTTCCCACAAACTCCAACTCGTCCACAATCACGTTTTAGGGGATTCAAAAAATTGTGTGTACTTATAGAATTGTGTGTCCAAGTAAAAAAGTCATCATTGAAAACAAATGATGATAACATTCAGCGTCGTAATTTTGGTCCAAATTTGGTGGGATTTTTGGGTTTGGGGGAAGTTTTCGAATCTGAATAAAGTTGTTCAAAATTGTTCCAAAATGATCAGAAATTGTTGTCCGGGGATATGCCCTTGACAAATAACCGAAAAAATTTATAAGGGTCTCATATAGATGAGGGCACAAGAAATTGTAGGAGAATTTTTAAATTTTATTTCTTATTGCATATGGATATTGACACCCCCTAGTTTCGATATCAACAGATGGGCCTCACAGTCTTTCCCAGGATAAATGAATTCCACTTATTTAAACTTTCATATGCTTCCCATGCTTTTAGGGTGCCATTTCGCAAAAATAATATATGTAAATTTGTACAAATATTGCATCATCGGATGCAACATATCCCTAAAATCTTATAAAACAAAATATCCTTTCATTATGGAACCCTATAATTAGTTTAACATAAAAAGCATTTGCACAAAGTACGTCAAAAAATTTTTTACCTATGCTTGTTTCAGACAAGCCAGTCAGATGACTCCTTCAAAAAAGCGTAATAATTTAACCTTAAACACACACAATCCCCTGTTTGCATTTTACTTTCTTTATACTTTGCTGTTGAAATTCTAGCAAATTGCATGTTTAAAGAGTTTCCTTGATCGCTTCAATAAACAAATGTTTGGGACTATCGATTAGGTATCTCACTGAGCGTGAAATTTTTCAAAAAAAAACATTTTTCATCCTTTGGAACTGATCCAAAAAATTGAAACTAATATAGTTGAAGCATCGCAATGAACATAAATATTTTTTCAAAAAATTTTTACTTTTTTCGCGAGAAATGATCCCTCTAGAAGTAATTTTATGCAGAGAATCCGAATTTCAGATTTTCGAGACCTGAAAATCTTCCCTCGGAGTCATCTCTTATCCCAATAGCCATATTTGTGACAAGAATCACATGCTATACGTCATGTAAATAGCCTTTTCTTGATTCGGGGAAAGATTTTCAGGTCTAAATGTGAAATTCGGATTCCTAGCATAAAAGAGCAGATGCCAGTTGGTGACATAAAATCTCTGCCAATTGGTGACATAGATTTATGTCACCAATTGACAATTGGAGAAATTGCCAGTTGGTGACATAAATCTATGTAAGCAACAGATAATCCTATTTTTAAAGAAAATATTTAATATCAGTTAGTGACAGAAAAAATAAGGTACTTATGCACTGTCAGCAATTTTTCCTGGTCTATCAAGGCCTTGCAAGGCCTAGGCTTAGTTTTAGGCCTAAACCTAAGCCTTGGTAGAGATTTTATGTCACCAACTGGCATCGGCCCGCATAAAATTACCCCTAGAGGGGTCAATTCTAGATAAAAAATTTTTCAACAAAATTCACGTTGAGTGGGATACCTAATCGATAATAGTTCCCAACTTTTTTGTCATTTTTCTTTCTATAAATCTCTGATTCAGTAATAATCTGTTTTTTGAAATGATTGACAATACGTCACGAAAATTCGAATTTGCTAGATTTTCAACAACAACAAAAAAATTTTTAACAAAACCCTTAAGATAGAAAAAGCATTCAGACTAAAAGAATATAAAATTGTCATTAAAAAAAATCAAACATTATTGATTTGATAAAACTATATTTATGTTATGGCGAGATTTTTTTAAAATATAAGTCGACAAAAAGCCGTTCTTTGGGCTTGTCTGGTTGTTCTATGACAACTTTTGTTTTGATAAGAATTCTTTGTGCAAAAAATTTAAATTAGCTTACATTCAAAGGAGGTTGAAACTTGTAAACATATATTATAAATTATTAAAATTAGCTACACATGTATTTCACGGGTAAAAAGTTTGAAGCTGGAAATTTTTTATAGATTTCTAGTTATAAATCGGTGCGGGGCTAAAGGACCAGTCCAGTAATTTACAATCATATGAAAAAAAGATATATGCGGAAAGATCATGAAAAATGGAGCATTTTTTGTTTTTATGGCAAGTTCTGAATCGCTGTAGTTTTCGAGATAATGATTTGAAATTTTGAGTTTGGTACAAGCTCTTCGTTGTAATACATAAACAAAAAAGTTTGTGTATTACAACGAAGAGCTTGTAACAAATTCAAACGCAATTATCTCGAAAACTACAACGATTCAGAAAATGCCGTAAAAACAAAAAATGCTCCATTTTTCATGATCTTTCTGAATATATAAAAAATTTATATGGTTGTAACTGACTGGACTGGTCCTTTAAACCATATCAAATGATAAACAGCTATGGCTAATACAGGTATGAACTAAACTTTCATATAGTGCAAAAAATTTTGTGATCCGACTAAAGGTTTTCGTTGTAATACACAATATTCTTAGTATATAAAGAAGAATTCTTTATTGTTTCAATATATCGCTTCAAAATGAATGATTTTTTGATTAACCCTTTTTAGAAAAAATTCTAGAAATTATAAAAGTATCAAAAATGCGATCGATCATCCAATTTGGTCACTGGGAAGTATCATATTAGATTTTTTGGCGAACAGGACACGAAACACGCATTCAATTCGTTTTGAAGCGATATATCAATTCTTCTTTATATACTAAAAATATTGTATATTACAACGAAAACCTGCAGTACAGTTATAAAAATTTTTGCATCATTTAAAAGTACATCCGAAACTAAAATTATTGCAATTGTAGGAGATTAGACAGTTTTCCTTAGGATTTCCTAGGCGCTTCCATAAATTTAGGAGTTTTTTGAGTTTTTCTACTCCGGGTTAAGAATCAAGCCACTTGTTTTATCCCGTTGGGAAGTTTCATTCCAAGAAAAGAATTCAAAAAATGAAAATCCTTTTTCCAATTTCTATAATGGAGAAAACAAGCATGGCTTTAGAAGTTAAGTAAAAATTGAATGAGGACTTCCTTATTTTATTAAGAGATTCATTGTGGGGGTAAAAATGTCAAAAAGTGATGTCAAAAAATGATGTCAAAAATGATTCGTATAGGATAGGGATGTTACATGCCAGAATAGAAAAAGTGGCAAACACCATGCAAAAACGTGGCATTTTTTTTATTGAAAATCGAAATTTTTGCTCAAAATTTGAATTTTTACTCAAAAATTGAATTCCCCCCCCTGTGAGAAAATCCTGGCTACGCCTATGCTTGAAGCAAATATATAATTTTGAAACTTGCTGCAATCTTTTCTCCGATACTATAGTCAAAAATTATTTTCGTAAAATTTTTGGACAAAACAATTGAAGAAACTAGAGAACGATATAGATGTATAAAAAATTTTTGAGAACTTTCTGCGAACACGCTCACTATGAACTGAAGGAAAGATAAAAACAAGTTTTTTGAGTCAGAAAAATTTCGAACTTTGATGCGGAAATGCCCACTTCAAAGTTTGTACTAAAAATTTGGCAACAAATCATTTTTTTTCTCTGTAAGCCTAAGTAAAATATGACCTTCAAAAAGTAGATTAAATAACAAAATCCCTAATCCGAAATACAAAAAACCCAAACGACAAATAACTGACCAACAATCCTTTTACTTTTCTCCGTTAAAAAAACCGAAGGCCAAAATGTGTATGTTTACCATTGGTTATGGTGATGCAGAACTATCGATTGAATAGAAGGCGCTCCCCTCTTTCTGAATAACACAACAACAAACGCTGCTCTCTCTCTCACTCTAATGTGTGTGTGTGAAGGGCACTGGCCGAGTCGTTCTTTTTTCCTGATGGTCGTCGCTTCGTTCCTTCCCCTTAGGTTCTTTGGTGGGTCATTTCTTCTCTCATCGTTTCAATATCTCCTATGAAGAACCGCGTGCACAACACATTGATCGAGCAAGGTTGTTAAAATATTAGCAGCGGAAGGAGAAAAATTTATATGCACAGTTTTTTTATTGGGACGAGAGATTAGAAGGCGAAAAGATCAACACATTTCTTTTTATGTTAAATGTTGTATAAATGAAGAAAAATTGATTACATATTGCATTTTTACAAGCTTAAAGTAAAAAATAAATTGGGGGACCGAGCACTATCGCTCGGAGAGAGAAGAGATTTTCCGATCTGATTGCTAAGTCTCCAAGTGCCCCGAACAAGATCACTACTCTGATCCGATTGCTTTCGAGTGCTTCCGAATGCCTCCGAGTGATTACGAGTTTTTCCGAGCGCTTCAGATTGGCTTCAAGTTCTTCCAAACGCCTCCGAGCGCGAATTTTGTTCAAAAATCGAGTTTTTGATCAAAAATCGAATTTTTGATCAAAATCGAATTTGGTTGAAAATTGCTTCCGAGTGATTCCTAGCGCCTCCGAGTGCTTACAAGTTCTTCCGAGCACTTCAAAGCTACTTCGAGTGCTTCTGAGTGCCTTCGAGTTCTTTCGAACGCCTCCGAGCGCCTCTGAGTGATTCCGAGTGCTTCCGACCTCTTCCGAGTACTTACGAGTTCTCCCAAGCAATTCCGAGTGCTTCCGAACGCCTCCAAGCGTCTCCAAATCTGGAAATCAGCGCTACAACTTTTATATTGACACCTATAAAAAGTTTTCGTTTCAATAAAAAGTTATGAGCCAATCTTTGAAAAAACTCAGTTTTTTGACCGTGTTTTTAACAAAGACCGGGATTTTTGGCCCTGTTGCGGAGATTTTTGTCAAAGACAATCCCTCGAAAAATTGTATCCCAGACTCCCAGGAGTCTGGGTTTGGTAACAATCTGACTGAGTTATGGACATTTTATTCCTGGAAAATGGTCATTTTTTGAACTTTCTCTAGAAGTCTATATAAAAGTTGTAGCGCTGATTTCCACCTTTTCAAGGAGTGGGAAATCATCTCTCAATTCAATTCCTAGGAGGAGTTATGCTCATTACACCAAAAAAGTTCTTTTTCTAAAAAGGTACCTGTAAAGATGTGGCTTTAGACCTAACTAAAGTGAATTTTTTCAAAAATTTTTGCAGCATCGTGTTCAGCGTGAAAAACTGCTTTGATTTAAGTCAAAATGATCGACATGTGGGGGAGTTTTAATTCGTGGAATTATTTCGATCCAAGTGCTCATTTTATTCATCTTAATGAAAAAAAGAAAAAATTTTTTGTCAATATAAAACAAATTTACTGCTAAAAATTGGTTTTTTTTGCGCCAAAAAGAATCATATGAGACCAATAAACTTATGATATATCTACCAAAATTACGTAAAAAAATCCCACTAAAAATTCCAAAAATCATAACTTTTTCAATCATTAACGGAAGAAACTAAACCATTTGTAAGAAACTAGTGTTGCTGAGGAAAGTCAGATACGC
>JAQGBS010001743.1:0-14807 GCA_034698545.1 Acrobeloides obliquus
CCCTGAATCAGAGTCAAGGAAGCGTTTTCATGCTTCGGGAATGCGCGGAATCGATTTCTCTCATAAAATTACCCCTAGGAATGTATTTTTTACAAAATTTTTTTGGAGAACATGCTCCGATTGTTACCCCCTTTAACGTTCTCTCGCCGTCTTGATACTTAATACTTGAAGATCCGGTTCAACCATTGATTTGATACAAATCCTTCAGTCGCCTTCTGTATTCTTCTCGATTTCTGGAGATATTGTGCCAGTTTGGACCAATGGCTTGTTCCATTTCTCGTCTCCATCGGTATGGTGGTTGTCCAAGAGGTCGCTTGAGATCGTAGGGCCACCAGAAATTGTTCGCGTGTTCAAGCGGTTGTCTTGTCGTCTCGCAATGTGCCCGGCCCACCGGAGCTTGCGTTCCTGTGCCTTCTGGGCTGCGTCCTTGTACAGCGTCTGTTTGCGAATCTCGTCGGACTTGACTTTGTCGATGAGTCGAACACCGAGGACTTTGCGTTCCATGGCCCGTTGCGTTGTCTGGAGCCTCTCGCCCTCAATAGAGAAAAATTTTTCATATTCTACAACAAAAGATCGATTCCATTTTTAACATGTATACCCTTTATGTTTGACATTTAACGCTCAAATCGCTGACATTCTTTTTAACACCGATTAATTGCTATGTTGAAACTTGTAACCAATAATATTTTGAATATAAATACCTGTTAATAAGGCAAAGAGAAACTAGAAGCTATTCATTTCATCTCTAAAGAATGTTTTCGCTTAGAGAACTTCATGAAATAAACGATATAGTTGCAGCTAGTTTGGGAACATTTTTCAACTTTCTATTGATATATTTGATTATAAAGAAATCTAGTGATGAGATAAAACCTTACAGTCGGATCTTGTTGCAAGTTTGCTTCATAGATTTAATTTTTACCGTTTTTATATTCGTTACTAGTTTTGTAAGTTTCTATAGAATTTCAAAAAAATTTTTTAAATTGTTTTAGTCCTGTTCCTTCCACCATCTACCCTCTAATTTTTTTTGGCGGTGGGATACTTGCGGACGGAAATTTGCGGACGGCACATTTGCAGACGGATACTTGCGGATAACATTTACGAACGGGACATTTGCGACAAAACGTTTGAAAAATTCAATTTTTTTAAAAATTCAAATTTTTCAAAAAATTCAAGTTTTTAAAAAATTTGAATTTTTCAAACGTTTCATCCGCAAATGTCCGTGCGCAAATTCCCGTCCGCAAATGTCCATCCGCAAATTCCCGTCCGCAAATATCCGTCCGCAACAGTTCGTCCGTAAGTATCCCACCGCCATTTTTTTATTTGATTTTCAAACACTACCCACGACCCTCTTCCCTTGGCTATATTGCCCTGTCAAGAATGAAAAACTCCACAATTTTAATTCCTAAAAATGTATCCAAATTTTTTAAGCAGCTAGAAATAAGTGATGGTAAAGCATTGCTTTTTCTTGGTGGTCATCTCCGACATTTAACACAGCCTTGGAATTTTATACTTATTATGATTTTTCTGACCAGCTTGGTGGTTACAGTGGCAATGACTGCGATCCCTTTTATTTATCGTTATCTAATTATATGCCGGTAAGATAAATTAAAAAGTTGGGTATAAAAAATTTAGTGAACAAGTAGTAACGATACAGAAATTACTAGTTCTCGATTTAATCGTATTGACTCCCGCTATATTATTCGGTGGTATGCTAGCTTATGTAACATATCCTACCATGTTTACGCCGGAAAAGTATGCGTACTTGTTGGATAATGAATTTTGGAGGGATGATTTCGGCATCCCTCCGTTTGTTGCTATTGATATGGTAATCTAAAGAAGAGAAAGGCAGAATTGTCCTGTCCATGTCCCCGTCTCTGCCCTGTTCCTGGGCTATCACTGTCCTGATTTCTACCCCTGTCCCTTTCTCAGCCCTGTCTCCGTGCCTGGCCTGTTCTTGTCCCCCCCCCTGTCAGGGGGGAAGACAGGGGGAACAGGAACAGGCCAGGGACGGAGAAGGGCAGAGAAAGGGACAGGAGTAGGGACCAGGACAGAGATAGTCCAGGAACAGGGCAGGGATGGGGACATGGACAGGACAATTCGACCTCTCTTTCTCTGTCACTGTCTCTTCCCTGTCTTTGCCTCTGTTCCTGTCCCTGGCCTGCCTCTGCCCTTGTCCCTGCCTCTATCTCTGTCCCGGTTCCTGGCCTGTCCTTGTCACTGTTCTGCAGTGTCATAAAATAGGTCAATTTTTTGGGGGGAGGACGATTCTTAATTGGACTTTTTTAGACCGATATAAAGTTTATCATTTCCATGGCTTATTTATTTTTCATCTTAAATTCTTATTATGCTATTATCTTTATGTGCTTCATAAAAATTCGGCAGAAGATCAAATTAGCCGAAAGACTAATGACCGGCATTAATAACACAGATACACATAAACAAATTACAAAAGTGATCACTTTTTTGGCAAGTTTCTATTTTTTTTAACCAGAAAACCAAATTCTAGGCAATAGTACCACTGATAATCTCTGTTGTTCCGATTTTGGTTGCGATTACTTCATTATTTTTTCAAATTCAAATACATGGTTATATCTTACTTGGATCTATAGTGAACACATGGATTCCAGCAGTCGATGCACTTTTAGCGATAATATTCGTTAAACCATATAGAAAAGTAATAAAATCATGGATCTGGAGAAAGAATGAGATTACTGTTGCTCAGGTTGCGGTAGGTTATGAAGTTTTGACTCCTCTATGTTTAAATTTTAGGTATCTAGTAATACATGGATGAATCGTCGGAGTTAGACACATTTTTGGATTTTTTTATGATAGAAGCTGTATTTTTTCAGATTTTGCTTTTTTACAGTTTTAATGTTATATTTATTTTCAAGAGAACTTGAAGAGGTGTAATTTGCGACCATTTAGGAGAAAAAATTTTTGGAACTACTGAACTTTGGGAGGCCCACTTAACATGACCCCCAAGGCCGAAGTAAAAAGCGCCGAAATTTTTACCGAAACACACCTCCTAGGGGTAAAAATTGACATGGTGCCATTATTTTTAAACCAAAATCTTCAAAAACCTATGAATTTTCGCAATTTTTAAATAAAACAACTTTTGACATTTATCGATTTTATTGAAAAAAGTGCAAAAATTCATATGTTTTCGAGGATTTTGGTTTGAAAATAATGGCACTAGCATGTTCCGCGTCAATTTGTACCCTTGGGGGTGTGTTTTTGTAAAAATTTAGGCACTTTTTACTTCGGCCTTGGAAGTAACGTTAAGTGGTCCCCCCCCCCCCAAGTTAAGAGCTTAGGCCAAGACCTTATGCCTAAGCCTAAGGCATTAGCCTAAGACTTAAGCCTTATCCTGATTTTCAGAAAAATCTAGGTTTCTTTGAATATTCAATAAAACCTAGTTTTCCTAAAAATCCGGGAAATGGGGTGGGTGTATTGAAGCAAAAATCAAACATTTTCGGATTTTTATGAAAAAACCGTCGATTCTTAGGTTTTTCTAGGCGGAGAATCGATTGCGCGCACTCCCAAACCGTGAAAGCGCTTCCTTGACCATGTTTCAGGGACTATAAATGTTTCCTTTAGCGATTTTATTCAAGAATCGACGGTTTTCTCATATAAATCCGAAAATGCTTGATTTTCGCTTCAATACACCCACTCTATTCCTTGAATCAGGGTGAAGGAAGCGTTTTAATGCTTCAGGAATGCGCGGAATCGATTTTTTGCATAAAATTACCCTTATGAATGTACTTTTACAAAATTTAAAAAAAATTTTTTCGGAGAACCGGCTCCGATTGTTACCCCCCCCCCCCTTTAAGGCTGCGCACTAAACGTCTCGAATAGGTGGTTCGAGACGCTAAACGTATCGAATCGCTGCTCGAGACGTTTAGCTTCTCGAATACTTTATAATTCTCTCGAATTCGGGACGTTTCACGTCTCGAATTCAAGTGAACCTTTTGTTCGAGACGTTTAGCGCGCAGTCTGGTTCAAAAAATTCAAATATCAATCATTTTTTCGAGAATCTTTAATATTGGAAAGGCGTTTTGTCACAAAGACGGTTTTTAGATCAGTTTTTATGCTGATTATGAATATACTAACGCAAAATTTCAAAAAGTTTGCGAAAAAATAATATCAAAATGTGAGCAAAAACAATTCGATTCAAAGTGGAATCGAACCTACCACCTTAAGAATAAAAGTCAAGCGCTCTACCTCTCGGCTATTCACACGAGCTCTACAAAATTTCAACTTTTTATATATATTTTGTATTATTTGTTTGAAAATTTTGTTAATATTGAGTGACATTTTTACATTTTTTGTTAAATTTTTTAAAATTTTTGTTAGTATATTCGTAATCAGCATAAAAACTGGTCTAACAACCACCTTTGTAACAAGCCGCCTTTACAGTGTCAAACATCGCATCGAAAAAAGGTTTTTATGGTTTCTCATCCTCGGTCATAAATTGTATACTTTGTATTAATTATTTTTAAACAGTAAAATTGCATATTTGTAAACTTTAATTAAGTTAAGTCAAAAAAATTAGCATCTGTTTTAGATACTTATTACCTTAAATAGGGATGTACCTTTATTATCAATTAAAACACATTCTTTAAGAAAACAGAGCTTTATGTCATAAAACGTGTCACAAAATTTTTTAAGAGCTATTACTTTTTCATGCGATTTTCTCGTTGTTCTATCGGTTTTCATCAAAAGTAATCTTTAAGAAAATTGCAGTCAAGCTCTACAACTTTGGTAAAAAAGATTTTGAACGAATCTTTCTAGAACTCGATAAAATTCATTATCAAAAGCTTAGGCTTAGGCCTTACGCAAAGTCGTTCCGTTACCATGGTGTCTACAGCATCCTGAATATAACATTAAATGTTAAAAACAATTTTTTTTATCCGGTTTGGATCGATGATGTGTTGAATAAAGACAATTGAGACGGATTATTCCTCCAATAAAACGTCAAATGTTTGTCTGTCTTTGTGTACTTTTAGGATGTTACCAAAGAGTATTTGGCAGAACTTTTCGAAGATCGAATGGAGAAAAGTATAGTAAAGTAATGCTATGAAATCTTGCAGACCTGTTTTCTTGTGATCAAACTATGTTTTTATCATGCTTTAGAGAAATTGGAGGCAAATATTTGTAATCGGATTGATTGTTCTGCACTCACAACACATTTGTCAGAACTGGCCAACCAGTCTTCACGTTGTTTCATGAACATGTTCTGTAGGAGCGAAGAAACGTAACATCCGATGATGACCGTGGAGCATGAGACAAAAGTGTTGGGTTTTCGACTTTATTAACCCACTCAGCACGCATTTGTCAGCACTGGTCAGCCAGTCTTAACGTGGTATTATCAACCGTCTTCGGAGTTCTTTCGGATTCATCCGCCGGCTTCGAAATTCTGAATTTCCTGAGACAAGTGGCGTACGCAGCCAAAGTATCGCAATTTCTTAATGAAAAAAATATAAAAAGTATTGCCTGTTTTTTGGTGCCTGTAGAAGAGTATGGCTAGGATCCGCGCCGATTGGCGCGGATTTGGGCTAGTTTCTCGATAAGCTGACTAAGAAGATATCGTAAAAATCTTAACTTGACGTTGATTGTTGTTGGTTGATTTGTAGATGGCGGATTGAAATAGTAGAAAGATCTTTCTGAAGATCTTGAGACGCTGTTCCTTCGGTCGTCTTCAGCTCATCCAGCGAGTGGCAAAAGAGTTTCCAGGGGCACTACTCTGTAAGAACTACCACCACACCCTGTTTGTAGCATAGATCTAGCTAATTTACATGAATTTCATTTAAAAGAAAGTCGAGAAATGACGCAATATGCAATTAACTATAATTTCATTTAATAATATGCAATTAAGTGAAATGCATTTCAGCCTGAAGTTTTTGAAGACAAAACACTTTACCTTAACTTATTGAATATTTTTTATTCTAGACTAATATCTTTTTTAAATTCTATTTTATTGATCCGTTATTATGAATAATACTGATTTGTGTGAACTTGCAAAGTTATATGCTGATTCCAAATTTATTACTGTTACACATTTTATGCAAATATTTGCCTCTATATTTTGTTTGTTCATGATTGGTGTAAATCTTCCACTCAAATGTCTTAATTATAAGCCGGCTGCATTGCATCAAAATTTGAAGGTACGTTCTAACCCAGAGAGAGATCTTTAAGTCCGACAGTGAAAAGGGATGAATGGAAGGGGAGGGGGATAAGCATATATATTTTTATAGTCCAATCCTGAACAGGCTATAGGGCCTAGATATCAACAATACACAGACGTCTGAGCTGTGCCTTTATCTTTCTAAAGCGGATCTAAAATTGTATTTTTGTATTTTAGATAATAATTTTCAATGCAGCATTTTTATATGTAATACATTCGATTTCAACTTTAATGCTACAGATAAATCATCAAGTACTCAACTTTGTCTTTCTTAATCATAAATTTCTTTTATAGATCAAGTTCTTTACTTACACAAATCCATGTGATTTGCTAATAGAATATTGGAAATGTCTTATTATTAAAGAGGGTGGAGTTGTTGCTGTGATCGGATTCACTTTGTTTCACGTTATTCTTTGCTTTGAAAGATCTACGGCAGTTTTATATCCTGCAAGATATGAAAAATCAAGTGTTATTATAGGAGTAATCAGTACTATTTTAATGGTTAGTATTACTAATAAAAAATTTTGGGTAGGACCTGAACCGCAAAAATTTTCTTGGGTGGGATCAGTGCCGTAGGCAGGGGGTTCAAGGAGACATGTCCCCTTTTCCGTAGTCGAAAATTTTTCCTCTTTATTCTAATGGCCCTCTGAACGATTGTTTTCGGTTCTGGCCATCACTGAAACAGACCCACATTGAACAGTGTGGGCGATTTGGGATCGATGAGGGCGGCTCTTTTCAAAATTTTTGAAAATCAAGTCTTTTTCTCCAGTAGTAGATTTCGTAAAAATTTAGTGGGTTACTATCTTGGGTTGTAATATTTGGTTCCTTATTGGCGAAAATTTAAATTCTGAATTTGCTTATTGTAATCTCACAACACCAACTAATGCATATAAACTGTCTATTGAATATGTAGCTCTAATGGTGCTTGACATAATTGTTTTAATTATAGATATCTTAATAACTATTGTTAATAAAAAATTATTAAAAAGGTATTCAGTAAGGCAAGAAATCTAAAAATTTTTATTTAGGCACAAAATAAATCCTACTTTAACACAAAATTTTCTCGGCAATGCATATCAACTGAATGAAAATGCAAGAGCAATGAGCATCATTCTGCCAATCTCAATTGCTCATTCTGCTATTTTTCTACTATTTTTGGTTAGTTCGATTACTATTCGGATCTTTTTTCAATATGCTGATCCAGTAACCTTTAAGGGTCTTATAGAATGTTCTAACACGGTAAAAATTATATTTCAAGATGTTCCAACAAATAGCGATAGACCCGGATTTTGAAATCTAGTGGATTTACCGTAAATACTGTAATATACGCCCCTGGGCGTTAATTTTTCATCCCCCAAAGGGAGCGTTAATTAGAGGGAGAGCGGTTATTTTTCAACCCCTTCCTCCCCCCCCCCCACACGTGTACAAACATCCTCCCCCTTTGAAATTTGTGACTTTCTGCGGGCGGAAAAAAACAAAGGGGGACCAATGTAAATTTTTGAGAACTTCCCCTCCCTCAAACCAAAACCCACTTTGCGCCGCTGGGGAGAGGGGCATTAATTAGAGGGGACGTATATCACAGTATCTACGGTAGTTTTAAAAAGTTTAACATTTTTTAGATCGTCTGCATTTATACCGGTATAATTCCATTGGTGTATTTTCGGCTAAAGAAAAATTTGAGTCCAAAAATAACTCCAATCATTTCAAATCGTAATTGTGAAACCGAAATGTATTTTAAAATGTTCGATGTTTCTATAAATGTTGAAAAATAAGTATTTCATTAAGTCCGTAAACATAAAATTGTTATCTAAAATAAACTTTTTGAGAAAACCGAGCTTTGGGTGTCACAAAAATTTTGTAACTTATTTTGATAATGAATTTTATCGATTCCTAGAAAGATTCGTTCAATATCTCTTTTACCAAAGTTCTAGAGCTTGATTTCTTCTACGATTTTGTTAAAGGTCTCTTTCGATGAAAATCAATAGAAAACGAGAAAATCGCGCGATAGAAAACAAGAAAGTCGGATCCCGGAACCGGAAGTTGGAACTGGAATTTGGAAGTAAAAACTTCCGGTTCCATTTTGGACAATTTGCACTAAATTGGAACCGGAAGTCGGAAGTTTTTACTTCTGATCTCCGGTTCCAACTTCCGGTTCCTGGATCCGACTTCCGGTTCCGGAACTAAGCAACGGGCCACAGGTTCAGAGCGAAAATGATAGATTTATAAGACGTTAACATATTCGCTCAAAAATGATCTGAAATTGTTGGCCATTCCTGGGTCCTCCTTATGACTTTTAAACAAAAATTTTGAATTTTCGGGCAGGATGGATGAATGAATGGCCAAAAAATTTGCGATGGATGAATGGTGTGGGGGAACGCCCCATGAACATGTATGATTTATTTGAAAAAAGATTGCTGGCTTCAGAAGTTTTAGCACACCCGGATAACCACAGGAGTGCGTTCAAAAAATTTGGTTTTTCTAGCACAGTTCGTAGAACTGCCGCATTTTGAGCAACGGTCAGTTAGTGACATTATCAATTGGTGACATAAAATCTCTACCAAAGCTTAGGCTTAAGCCTTACGCAAAGTTGTTCCGTTACCATGGTGTCTACAGCATCCTGAACATAACATTAAAAAGTTAAAAACAATGTTTTTTATTCGGTCTGAATCGGTGATGTGATGAATAAAGACAATTAAGACGGATTATTATTCCTCCAATATAACGTCAAATGTTTGTCTATCTTTGTGTGTTTTTAGAATATTACCAAAGAGTATCTGGTAGAACTTTTCGAAGATCGAATGGAGAAAAACATAGTGAAGTGATGCTATGAAATCTTGCAGACCTGTTTTCTTGTGATCAAACTATGTTTTTATCATATTTCTTGTTGCAAATTTTCTGCTTCATTGTATACTTTTGATCGGCATTTTATAATTTTCTTGAAATTTTCTTCTTTTTATAGATCATGGATGATTCCGATATTTTTAAACTAGAGTATGTGGAAGTTGAAAATATGGAAAACAACTTGCATACATTCAAGGCGTTGGCGACTTGATCACTTCGAAGATTGAAAGAGTAATCGGAGAAAGTTTAGAGCAAAGTATAATAAAGGTAGTTCATGTGTGATCCCAATTAGCATTTGTCAAATGCTATCCAACAAATGTTTAGTCTAGCAAATTGTTTAGGCAGCTCATTAGCTTTCTTTGTCCTTGTATAGGGAAGGTTTTCTGAAGGAAGGCTTTTAGTCTTGTCCATGTTTTATCTCGTGCTAACTTTAGTTAATAAACGTTTTGTAAAAGAGACTCTTCCATCACGATACATGCAATTTTTAGTTTTCTCTTTTTGTATAGTTGAATTGTATTATGTCTTGTAAGGAAAAGGACATGTTTATGATTTTTCTCTCTATGATTCAGACGTTTCGAAGAAGGAATTGGAATTTGCCTCAACGAAATTCACATCAATTTCATTCATATGAATAGCTAATTCACATGAAAAGAGAGTCGAGAAACGAATTTTACTATTTATGCAATTAAATGAAATGTATTTCAACCTAAAGTTTTCGAAGAAAAAACATTTTACTTTAACTTATTGAATATTTTTTATTCTACAGGGTGTACCAAAAGTCTTCGACGATAGTTTTTATTGCTTCTTTTTGTAATTATTTAAAGAAAAATTTATTCAAAACATAACAAGAAACAATAATAACAACATAATTTTACTATTTATTCTCGAAATGGCCGCCTCCGGTATCGATACACTTCTGTAATCACTTCGGAAAGTCATCCACCGCTCTATCAATGACTTCTTGAGGGATCTTGTTCCAGGCCTTCACCAAACTCTTTTTCAACGCGTCGATCGACTGGTGGGGCTTCGAGCACGCCTCGGCCTCCAAGATACTCCAGATGCTGTAATCCATCACGTTCAAGTCGGGCGAATTCGGTGGCCATTCTCCGTTGTTTCTCTGTGGGCTGATGTCGACTGAAATGAACTCTGGTACGTTGTCTCGGATCAAATTCTGGGTATTTTCGGACTTGTGTGATGGGGCGCCGTCTTGTTGAAAAATCCAGTTCATTCTTCAAATAAGCGAATAATAGCAGGTCTTAATTCAGTCATAATAAAAAACAAATACATACAAAAATTTATTTGAATAATGTCAAAAAGAAGCAATAAAAACTATCTTCGAGGACTTTTGGTACACCCTGTAGACTAATATCTTTTTTAAATTTTATTTTATTAACTCACTATTATGAATAATACTGATTTGTGTCAACTTGCAAAGTTATATGCTGATTCCAAATTTATTACTGTTACACATTTTATGCAAATATTTGCCTCTATATTTTGTTTGTTCATGATTGGTGTAAATCTTCCATTCAAATGTCTTAATTATAAGCCGGTTGCATTGCATCAAAATTTGAAGGTACACCGTAGCCTAGAGAGATAGATCGTTAGGTCCGACAGTGGAAAGGGGTGAATGGAAGGGGAAGAATAAGCACGATAGTCTAATCCTGACCAGGCCTAGATATCGACAATACACAGACGTTCTCGTGGTGTCTGGGCTGTGCCTTTATTTTTTTAAAGCGGATCTAAAATCGTATTTTTGTATTTTAGATAATAATTTTCAATGCAGCATTTTTATATGTAATAGGTTCGATTTCAACTTTAATGCTACAGATAAGTCATCAAGTACTCAACTTTGTCTTTCTTAATCATAAATTTTTTTTATAGATCAAGTTCTTTACTTACACAAATCCATGTGATTTGCTAATAGAATATTGGAAATGTCTTATTATTAAAGAGGGTGGAGTTGTTGCTGTGATCGGATTCACTTTGTTTCACGTTATTCTTTGCTTTGAAAGATCTACGGCAGTTTTATATCCTGCAAGATATGAAAAATCAAGTGTTATTATAGGAGTAATCAGTACTATTTTAATGGTTAGTATTACTAATAAAAAATTTTGGGTAGGACCTGAACTGCAAAAATTTTTTTGGGTGGGACCAGTGCTGTAGGCAAGGGGGTTCAAGGGAACATTTCCCCTTCTCCGTAGCCGAAAATTTTTTTCTTTACCCTAATGGCCTCTTATATTTTTTTCATAAAATTTTTAAAAAACATTTCTATGTTCTTCCCCATCGAGAAATCCTGCATACGGCACTGGGTGGAACCGGAATTGAACGATTTTTTTCGGTTCTGGCCATCACTGAAACAGATCCATCTGAACAGTGTGGGCCATTTGTGGGGGCGGCTCTTTTTAAATTTTTTGAAAATCAAGCCTTTTTCTCCAGTAGCAGATTCCATAAAAATTTAGTGGGTTATCATCTTGGTTTTTAATATTTGGCTCTTTATTGGCGAAAATTTAAATTCTGAATTTGCTTATTGTAATATCACAACACCAACTAATGCATATAAATTGTCTACTAAATATGCAGTTCTAATGGTGCTTGACATAATTGTTTTAATTATAGATATTCTAATAACTATTGTTAATAAAAAATTATTAACAAGGTATTCAGTAAGGCAAAAAATCTAATGCAAAATTTCTCCGGCTTTCAATTTTAGACAAACCAACTAGGGGGTCTACATCTTCCAAGAGTTCTGAGCTTGGGTAAGGGGGGGGACAAGGCTCAGACGCTTGACCAATACTCCATCTCTCATATATCAAGATTCCATATTTTAAAGCCCATGACACTGAGAACCTGTCTAGCTACGCTAGTGACGTAGTCAGATAATTTTCTTGTTTTCAGGAATGGGGGTCTCCTTTTGCTGCGCCATTAGTATCAAAATAGACCAATTTTGGTCTTTTTTCATTCCGTATGCAAAATTTTTTATTTAGGAACAAAATAAATCCTACATTGACAGAAAATTTTCTCGGCAATGCATATCAACTGAATGAAAATGCAAGAGCAATGAGCATCATTCTGCCGATCTCGATTGCTCATTCTGCTATTTTTCTACTATTTTTAGTTAGTACGATTACTATTCGGATCTTTTTTCAACATGCTGATCCAGTAACCTTTAAGGGTCTTATAGAATGTTCTAACACGGTAAAAATTATATTTCAAAATGTTCCAACAAATAGCGCTAGAACCGTCTTTCGAAATCTAGTGGATTTACCGTAAATACTGTAATATACGCCCCGAGGCGTTAATTAGAGGGAGGGCGGTTATTTTTCAACCCCTTCCTCCCTCCCTCACATGTGTACAAACACCCTCTCTCTTCAAAATTTGTAACTTTCTGCGGGCGGAAAAAAACATAATGGGAACCAAAGTAAATTTTTGAGAATTTCCCCTCCCCGAAACCAAAACCCACTTT
Source organism: Acrobeloides obliquus (assembly GCA_034698545.1). Classification (NCBI taxonomy): domain Eukaryota; kingdom Metazoa; phylum Nematoda; class Chromadorea; order Rhabditida; family Cephalobidae; genus Acrobeloides; species Acrobeloides obliquus. The sequence continues at coordinate 12,492 of JAQGBS010001743.1, forward strand.
GCGCCGCTGGGGGGAGGGGCGTTAATTAGCGGGGACGTATATTACAGTCTACAGTAGTTTTAAAAAGTTTAAAATTTTTTAGATCGTCTGCATTTATGCGGGTATAATTCCATTGGTGTATTTTCGGCTAAAGAAAAATTTGAGTCCAAAAATAACTCCAATCATTTCAAATCGTAATTGTGAAACCGAAATGTATTTTAAAATGTTCGATGTTTCTATAAATGTTGAAAAATAAGTATTTCATTAAGTCCGTAAACATAAAATTGTTATCTAAAATAAACTTTTTGAGAAAACCGAGCTTTGGGTGTCACAAAAATTTTGTAACTTATTTTGATAATGAATTTGATCGATTCCTAGAAAGATTCGTTCAAAATCTCTTTTATCAAAGTTGTAGACCTTGATTTCTTCTACGATTTCGTTAAAGGTCATTTTTGTTGAAAATCAATAGAAAACGAGAAAATTGCCCGTTGCTTAGTTCCGGAACCGGAAGTTGGAACCGGAGTTTGGAAGTAAAAACGTCCGACTTCCGGTTCCATTTTGGAAAATTTGCACTAAATTGGAATCGGAAGTTTTTACTTCTGATCTCCGGTTTCAACTTCCAGTTCCGGAACTAAGCAACGGGCCCTAGGTTCAGAGCAAAAATGATAGATTTATAAGGCGTTAACATATTCGCTCAAAAATGATCTGGAATTGTTGATCATTCCTGGGTCCTCCTTATGATTTTTAAACAAAAATTTTGAATTTTTGGGCAGGATGGATGAAGGCCAAAAAATTTGCGATGGATGAATAGTGTGGGGAAACGCCCCCATGAACATGTATGGTTTATTTGAAAAAAGATTTCTGAATTAGATGTTTTAGCACACCCGGATAACCCCAGGAGTGCGTTCAAAAAATTTGGTTTTTCTAGCACAGTTCGTAGAACCGGTCAGAACTTCCTAGTACCTTGTAATACTGGGTAAAAACCGAGGCAAGCATAGAAATGTTTACTATCTGCTACGAAACATTTTACTCTTTGATAAGTCCAGACAATCAAAATATGCAGATACAACGCTATTTTTCGATCTTTTTTTTCTTTTGATGTCTGGCATCTCTGTCTAATACACATATGTCACAGAAATGATTCAAAGTTTTTTTCTGCGACTTGATGTCTTTTGAACTTATTAAATCCAAAATACTTTACAAGATGATTGCTTCTTGTTCCTCTTCATCGTTGGATTTGATCGGGTGTCGCAGTAATCCGGTTGACCTACTGTGTGGCGAACCACCATTAGGTGGTTTCTATCGCTACACGGGAAATTTGGCCGCATTCGGCTCTAGCCAGGAGACTCCCTAAATGGCTCAGAATTTCTTTGAGGCGTCTAGGAGCATGTCGACTACGCTTCCTAGAAATGGACTCTGCCCTGGATGATGTCTGGGTAAACTGCGATAGCAGGTGTCCAGCCTTAAATTTTTGATAAGGAGTTGGTATTGCCACCTCCCATAAAAATTATAAATATTACATGCGGCTCAAAAGTATTGCAATATTTGCCTTACGCTTTTTGAAAGCCTTGTCTTCGGCTCCAGGACAGAATTTTTGCTAGTATAGATAATTCACATATGCAGGAATTTTTGACATTCGAAATTCGCATATTGCCTTCAATCATTTATATCTATGCTTATTTCTTTTGCACTCAGATATGCAAATTTTTGGATTTTTTAGTAATCTCGGAACATTTTGATAAAAATGCATACATTTTCGGTAATTTGTTTACTTTTTGTAGAGCTAATCCAGGCGCATCCGAATTTGTGGTCGATGACGAAATTTGACAACAAAGATCGGTCTAAAAATTCATTACACAATTATGATCTTTCAAGCAAGTCATCTTAGAAAAACCGCTCTAGATCAGTCATAAAAAATTAGTTTCGCACAACTTTATATATGGGTCGATGCAGAATTTTATGTCAAATCTTTTGAGACCGAAATCATCAAAATCGGATAAGAATTTTTTTGAGATAACCAAGGTCAAAAAATTGTGTCTCTGATTTTGATTATTTTGATCTCCATGTTTTTTAACCGAATGAAACCGAGCGGGTTGGGACAGATTTAAACCGAAACCGATCCCTTTTATTCGTTTCTCCATCTCTACCTTTGTAAACACGGTTTGGGGTCATCCAAATATTACGTAATCAATTTTTGGAGGTTTACCCCCTCCCCCTTCCCCCTCCCAATGTAATAATCAAAAATGCACTAACGTAATCAATTTTTATGAGGAGGGCCGACCCCCCCCCCTCCCCCCACATGATTACGTAATATCTGGATGACCCCTTTTCAGAAAA
>JAQGBS010001744.1:0-14807 GCA_034698545.1 Acrobeloides obliquus
GTATAGTCATTTTTTTGTGCTTCTTCTGTACTTACAATGTAAGCAAGTTTCGTTTTCTTGTGGAGCTTTAATTTTTTGGGGGGAAATGGCTACGGGGGAATGGCTACGCCACGCTGTGGCATAGTCAGTTTCCCGCTATGGGGCAGTAGATTTATTGGTATTTTTGACATTTTTAAAGGACCAGTCCACTCGAAAAAAACACTATAAAAAATGATATATTCGAAAAGTTCATGAAAATGGAGCATTTTTTGTTTTTATGGCATGTTCTGAATCGTTGTAGTTTTCGAGATAATTGCGTTTGAAGTTGGCGATTTTTGAAATTTGTGTATTACAACGAAAACATGAACGCAGTGAAAATTCGGCATGTACAATAACGGGACGAACAAGAACGATACACAAAAATGGGACGATAAGAACAGGACGATAAAGGAAATTACAAGAACAATTGTCGTTGTTCTTGGTCATCCAGTTCATGTTGCTTGAACGATCATTCTATCCCGTTCTTGTCTATGCCGAAAATTTGTTCTTGAATCAATAAAAGTTGTGTATTGACGCGAAAATTCAAATTTTAAAAATTTTCGCGTCAATACACAACTTTTACAGATTTAATCAGATCACACAAATAGTGTAATAAAGAATACATTTTAGATGAATATTATTGATTTTATTATTTATAAAAATAGCGCTGAATGAAAAAGTTACGACGTTGTTTGATTCAGGGGACGAATTTTCACTGCGTTCATGTTTTCGTTGTAATACACAGATTTCAAAAATCATTAACTTCAAACGCAATTATCTCAAAAACTATAACGATTCAAAACATGCCTTAAAAACAAAAAATGTTCCATTTTTCATGAACTTTTTGAATATATAGTGTTCTTCCAAGTGGACAGGTCCTTTAATGAAAAAATTGAAAATTTTTTCAAAAATCGGAAAGGCATATTAGACTCAAGTATGGGGGAAATTTATCAGAGAAATCCCCCCGCGCCACATAGCTACGCCACTATATTGATCCAACAAGAAAAAGGTCCGAAACGCGTTTTCCAGATCGTCTATCGTGTTGGTCTTTTAATCGAATGTCCAGGGTTCGAATACCGGCTCATATCAAAAAATTTCTGCGCATCCACGAGTAAAAATTATTCCGAAAAATGCAAAAAAAATCGGACAGGATCAAACTACGGGCCATGATCCGAACTAGAGAAGGTGGATAAAATACCATCATGCTTACCATTCGGCTAAAATTCGAATTTTCATTTTTCTTTTCAACTCGTTTCTTGTGATTTCTTTATAGAGCTTTAAATTTGAAATTCCTATCGCTAATAGATCTCTGTTTTAAAATCTGGTCACTTCTTCACACTAAAATCTGTTTTATTTTTAAATTTTCTATTCATAATCTTTGAAAATCTCGGTTGTGAAAAATTCGCTTTTCAATTTTTTCGACGTAAGACATATTACCGATGGGGATAAAAATTTTCACCCAAAAATGACTATATTACAGCTAATGAAGCTCTAAAGGGGATTCAGAGGATCGAGAAAAGAGTTTTTTTGGATCCTCTTGAGCTTCTGGATTCTCTGGTGCTTCAATAGAGTCTACTAGCTGTAATAAACATATTTTTGGATGGATCCCTAAAACGTTTAGTTCAAGCAGACTTATACCCCAAAAAAAGCGAATTTATATATTTTTTGTCTTTCTATTAATAACTAAGTTTTTTGATTTATTTTTTGAAAATAAATGTTTTTGCAAAAGTTATTGACATAGCATAGAGGCTTCGTATAATAAGTATGTAAAAATGTTGTAAAAAAGAGCGATCATAAATATAAATTTAGGTTCAGTTATATATTAGGTTGTTTCAAAAGTTCCTGGAGAACAAAATTCGTTTTATTTCAACAACTTGGTATGAAAATTTTTCCTTCATCAAACTTGCCTCGGTGGTGCAGTGACAAAGTAGCGGCTTCGTGGCCACAAGATCGCAGGTTCGAATCCCGCTCGGAGTCAATTTGTTTGGAAGTTTCAATGGTTCTAAATTGGCTAATTTGGAACCAAATTGGCTCCAAGCGAGATTCTAACCCGCGACCTTGTGGCCGCGAAGCCGCTGCTTAGCCACTACACCACCGAGGCAAGTTTGAGAGAGGGAAAATTTTCATACCAAGTTGTTGAAATAAAACGAATTTTGTTTTTGGCCAGGAGCTTTTGAAACAACCTAATATTTTAAAATTTTGGCCACGTATTGTCTGAAGGTTGTTAAAGAGGGGGTTCAGGTCAATCTCCGACAAAAATTTTTTTTCTCGATATGACCTATATTGGAGTAATTTGATGCGAGGAATTATTGTGCGCACTCCCGAAGCGCGAAAATGCCTCCTTCATCTTGTTTTCGTGCAAATATCGATTTTTCAACAATTTTTAAATTTTTGTGAAAATTGACTCTATCTAAAACTCCCTAAAAGTGGGTAAAATGAGTGTAACTCTTTGGAGTTCAAAGTATAGATCAAAGTATAATTGTCTACAAATTTGTACCTCTATATCATTATCATTAAAGTAAAAAAGGCCGCATTTGAAAAGTTTTTAACTTGGCTGAGATTAAGGACTTTTACGATAGGGGTCCATTTTTAGATATACACTCGAGATGACCATCTTTCTAGCCCCATATCTCGACATAGGAAAAGTTTTAGAATTTTAAAGAAACAGGGGCATATTTTCACCAAAAATAACAATCGATTTTGCTAAAAAATTAGATTTTTGTCTAAAATTCGATTTTTTGGACAAAAAATTAAAAGATCCACCAAAACAACTTATGAAAGTTGAAAAAATGGTCAATTTTTAGGCAACAATGTTACGAAAACCCTCTCATAAACGCATAAAAGCTCAGAGGCGGAAAGAAATGAAAGAATTTCTATCTTCTTCTACTAATGCAACACCTTCGCTTTCACATGAAGATCAAGAAAATATCGTGGATGAGGAACAGCCTAGTGGGAGTGGACGATTTTTCCATTTCAAAAAGAAAGTCATGAAAAGTCGGCTGGGGAAGTCGTTATCAAGGTTAGTTTGGAAAATCGCGTTTTTCGTTAGCTGCATTGGGTTAGATAAAGAAACGATCGGTTCCACAAGTTAATGGAATTTTTAAAATTTTCCTCCTGGGGGTCAAGAATTTTTTCGATTTGTAAATTTTTTAAAAATTTTTCTGCAAAAAATGACCTACACCTTCGAATATTTACGCCACTGATCATGTAATATGGTATCAAAACAACAAATTTAGGCTAGAACAACGTCGAAGCAGTCTAGGAAAGACGAAAAAGCAGAATTCTATACAAAAAGAAAGTCATTCAGCGATAGAATACCTCTCACATGAAACTTCTTCTCAAAGTACCTCACAACAGGAGTTAGCACTTTGATTTTGTTTTATATTTTGTAATTCTTGCCGGTTGCCTTTATTGAGCTTTTATGGCATTTTATGATTTTTGTAAAAGTTAACCGATTTTAGAGGAAGTTTCCTCTCTAGAGAAGAAAAAGTTTTAAAACGTATCTCCCCCGTCAGTTTTCATCTGTTTTTGATAATTTTGAGCTTTAAAAAATCCTGAAAGTCTATTTTACAACGCTACGGATTGACTTTGTCGATTCTCATATTCTTTCCTAAATCAGGGTCAAAGAGTTTTCAAGGTCGGAAATTCGAGATAGACGACTCATACATTGAGTGGAGCTACGAGACTCTCGAATTGGGCCCATTGTGTCCTAATGTTCGTTGCACTGTTACGAAGTGGGTGCTTCGATAATCGGGTACGTCGGATTTTCGATTTTTCCATTTTTTGCGCACTCGATTTTTCGCACCTCCCCCCATGAACCAATTTCCGGGATGACCTGATGAAAAAATGAAAATCCGGAAAATTATTGAATAACCCAAGAGATAAGCGGCTAACTTTTATTCTCCCTAATTTATTTGTTTCATCAACTTTATAGATATATTCATTTCTTGTCTTTTTCTATCATCTTTCTTGATAGTACACGAAATTTTACGTGGTGCATTTTTCTATTATGCTTTTGTAGGTTAATTTAACCCTCTATGTTGCTCAAACCAAATGACAAAAATTTCATTCTTGTTGGAAGTTTTTTCTACCATGCATTAAATTATTTATTATGGCTTTTATACATTTTAAATAAAGCATTTATGAAAATTTTCCACAATTTTGGGTAAAAACATAAGGACCATTAGGAAAAACTTTTTCATTTTTTTCTGATTGAGGGTAGGGAAGCTCCCCCTTCACCCTTCTTTGAGCCACTGGGAGGTTGAACTTGAATCAATTCAATCCATTGTGACGAATTCCTGGTCGGCATTCATTTTGTCAAAAGAAAATGGTGGACGTTTTAGGTGGCAAAGATCATAGTTTAAGGTTGACGAAGATTATAAGATTTTAGGTTGGCAAAGATCATAGTTTAAGGTTGCCGAAGATGATAAGGTTTTAGGTGGCAAAGATCATAGTTTTAGGTTGTCGAAGATTATGGGCTGTCGAAGTTTTTAAGCTTTGTTTGATGTGTTGTGCCAAGTTTTTAAGCGGAAATTATATATTGCTTAGCTAATTTTCGTAGTGAACAAAAAGCGTAAAGATTTAAAACAAACATTTTGAAAAAACCGAGCTTTGGGTGTCACAAAAATTTTGTAAGGATACTTGTTTTGATAATGAATTTTATCGATTTCTAGAAAGATTCGTTCAAAATCTCTTTTACCAAAGTTGTAGAGCTTGATTTCTTCTACAATTTTCTTAAAAGTTACTTTTGATGAAAATCGATAGAAAAACGAGAAAATCGCACGAAAAAGTAATAACCCTTAAAAAATATTGTGACACGTTTTATGATCGAATCACAAGCTTCATTTTTTATATCAACACCACGGTATACTTTTCGGTAGAAAAAAAGTTACAATGCAATCTTTGTGAAAATCACCCCTTTTTACCCTCTTAAAATGCAAAACTTAATATTTTCAGCCATGTTCCTGGATAGCTAGCTGGCCATTCGAAACGGATTCGTAAACTAGAAATCCTGGCCGATATCCATGGCCAAGTTACTTTTCAAAAGTCATACCCCTTGGTTTAGAATTTAAATTCCCGCCAAAAAGCATAAACCGTTAAAAAGTTAATAGCTCTGCAAGTTTGACCATTTTTCTTGAGATTTTTTGAAAATTTCTTAAAATTTTGGATTTTCGTTTCAATAATTAGATTAAATTGCAAATCAGGTAAATATAATCAAAATTTTTAAGTTTTGATTATATCGTCAATTTTTTTCGATTTTGCCCCGCCGTGCACTATTTTTGATAAAAATATAATTACTTCAAGTATCTTAGCTTTAATAACTCATTTTTGAACAATTCCATGGCGGATCAAGCTACTACTATTGTCCGTTTATTTGGGGCAACTTCTTATGTGGCTTTTTGTGCAACCAGTGTGATTTTGAACTCTCTTTTATTGTTGTTATTAATAAGGGTATATAGTGTCTGTATGTTTGTGATCGAAACCCGAAATTGGACTTCTTCTAAATATTAAAACTCCTCGGCTCAAGCTCCATGTGAGACAGGGCATGAGCCCCGAACTACTCGGGGGAGGGCATCAATTCTTGGAATCCCGTTACTAGAGCTTCGATCTTTATTACCCTACACTCACAACTTTTAGGGCCACCAAGAATATAAAAAACATGCTTTTTACATGATTGTATGGCAACATGTAATATGTGATTTAATGTCAGCATCTGTACAAATTATCATATCTATACCGATTACTTATGCTGCATACAATGTTAGTGTTTAAACAACTGTTCTTGTCAGAGATTTAGAAAAAAGGCGAAAAAATATCGACTTATCTAGTCTCTAGAAAGACCGAGCATATAAAAACTTTAGGTTTACAATAGTACAACATTTATCCAGGTTATCGGATTCTTTGATACCTTGGGATTTTATGGCGATGTTCATTTTGCTTTTCTTATGACTATTAACAGGTTTACAGTGTTTATTATGCCACGACTGAATCAATTATTATTTAAACGACCTAGGTTCTACATGTAATTTTTCTTTTTTTGAAAGTTTATTTTTATTTTATTGAAATTATAGATTAATAATAGCAGCTTGGTGTTATGTAATCTTTTTAACCATTGGAGTTTATTTTATGGTTGATTGTAAAAAGGGTTTTTCTGAAACTGGTAATTCATACTAGAGATCGGCAAAAGCACTCGACTAAAAAGTTTTTTCTGGCTAGTCATTTTTTGGATGAGGCCCTCAAGAATTCTCACCCCCCCCCTGAGGGGGGGGGTTGCCTAAGGGCATTATTTGAGTAACACAATGGTGGTGGGATGATGGGGTCAATTTTGTTTAAAAAAAAATTTTTAATCACATTTTATTGCTCATTTTTGAAATAGAAAAACCCAATTTTTCCTTAATCAGGACAACATTTTAAAGTTTTGGGGTTTCTGTGGTGGAATAACCGAATTTCCAAGTTCTTGGCTTTCATTTCCAGCGTTTCATTATATCCTCCATAAGAATCCAACAATAGCAGTGAATTTTCTGGTACTTGCGGCAGAAAAACATTCTTAAACCATTCTTTCAATATCGCCTTGCCAACTTTTCCGGATTTTGAGTGAACACGTTTTCGTACTTGGAAAGCTCCTTATCAAATTTGCAGTGCTCCATCCGGCTCATAAAAATAGTCAAGCATCGAAGTTTGAAGTTTTCCGTCAGGCGAAATAACTGGCTGTATAGTGTAACTATGTGTGGTGGCCTGCAAAAATTGGGTTTTCTATGAAGAACATGAGAAAACCATACATTAATTCGTTCATTAATCAGTGAAGTCATTTCTAAACAAATTTAAAAATATTTTTCCTGACACACAATCGATTCTTCGCATAAAATTACTCCCCCCATAGAGATTGATTTTCCAGGAAAATTTTTGATTAAAAATAATAATTTCATTTAGAATTATGTATCACGGGTTCATTTGCGCCAGCCTGTAGAGGGGGTATCCTTTATATAGAACCGGCTTCTTATAGAGCTTCTGTACGCAAACGTGCGTCAGTGCTAGTTTTGATAAAATTTTGACAAATTTTGATTTTGACTTATTTCTAATTCGTACATCCAAATCGGCAACACTAAAAAACGAATATTAAAATTCGGATTCTGTGTTCGTTAGTTCTTCCGATTCATTCAATCCGTCCAATCCTTCCAACCCGTCCGATTCGTACAACCCAATAGATTCTTCCAATTTGTCCGATCCTTTAAATCCGTCCGATTACCGATCTGTCAATCTATTCAATCCGTCCGAGTCATCCAATCCAATCCTGCCCGATACAATCCATTCGACTCGTCCGATGCAACGATCCGTCCAATCCGTTCTATTTTCGATCCTTCAAATACGTCCAATCCGCCCGATCCGTCCAATCCATCCATATGATTCATCTGATTCGTCCGGTCTGTCCAACTCGTCTGATCTTCCCTGTTCTTTGATCTTTTCGATCCATCTGATCCTAGCGATCATTCTTTCTGTCCAAAAAAATATTTAAAAATTTTTAGGCTTTTATTTGTATAACGATTGTACCGATTTGTACAGTTACTGTAATAACTCTAGCATGAAAGCGTTAATGATAAATTTTAGAGATGTAAGCCCTTAGTTTACAACCTAATAATATAAAAACTCTATGTATTATAGTTTCAAAATTATTCTTTAACATATCTCCCTGTGATTATGATAATTACTTATATTTGTATGTACATTTATATTAAAATAAGCCTTTCTGGGAACATGCATTCCTCTGCGAAACGTGATTTTTCTATATTAATCCAAGTAAGATTTTTCATCAGTCAATACATGATGTTTAAAAAGGGGTTTGTAAAAAAGTTCGTTTAGTGCTTTCTAATATGTGCTTTCCTCGAAATAGAAAACATTTCATTTTATACATTCCCATTTATTCCAGTTCCTGGACAATGGAAATTTATACTAAGTTTCTTACAAAATTGGCTGATTATTTCTAACAACACTATTAACGCAATTGTGTTATTTATATTCAATTCAGAAATTCGAAATTCACTGCGAAAGTTATTAATTAGAAATGAAAATAAGGTTACTTTTTTGACTCCAAATATGCATCGATAATACAGACTGTTATTGTGGCAGAGAAAAATATGGTTAAATGGTCGATGGATAAGACTTTTGTTAGAAAATAATCAAAATAAAAATTATTTATTAATAAATAAAAATTAACAATAAAGATACACTCTGTTTCATTGCAAAATCCAAAAAACGTGGATTCGCAATCCTAATGGCTAGGACGCTTGCCATGCGTGGGTTTATATAGGTGCACGGCCGCAGGAGGTAGGAAACGAACGATTTGTTTATCGAAGAAACTTTGACATTCAACAAATTTATGAGGCGTCTTGCGGGTCCAACGTTGCTTAATGCGGGTCTCACGTTGCTTAACTTGCCAGATCGGACGATCGGTTCCAAATCCACTGCACTATAGTCTGTTTAGCGTTCGGGAAATAAAATAAAACATAGCAAAGTGGATAAGAAAGCCGACCGTCGGATCTGACAAGTTAAGCAAAGTTGGGCTATCAGATAAAATAAGCTTATAAAAATTTTATCAAGCTAAGTTTCTCTAAACTTTGATTTCATATTTATACGATTTACTTCTACGATCTTTGGTGACACGCATGAAGTTTGAAGTCACAATTAAATGATCCAAAGTTGTTTCAACCAACTCTTCTTCATCTTTTATTTCGGGCATAGATTCACCACCTTCAATGGCAATAATTTTTTCTTTTTCAAGGACATTTTTCATCCTAGCTATGTCCTCGTCGTGCTTGCAAGCTTGCACCAATTCTAACATTATTAAAGCATACTAAATTTTTTTTGAATGTAAAACTTCAAAATCTTTTTGAAAATTTTTTTAAAAATCACCTTGGTCTCCTTGTGTTTTTGACAAAATTTTGAAAAATTTTCAAAAAAATGTGAGAGGGACCAAGGTAAATTTTTGGGGACTTCTCTCTCCTAAACTGAAATCTACTTTGTGCCGCTGCCAATGTTTGAATCTTTATGTTAAAACGTTGTGTTACAATCTGTTGTGTTGTTGAACAACAGTTTTAACTTGCAAAACTGTTGTGTTGTACAACAGGATGATTCTGTTGTAATCTGTTGTGTTTTGATGTACAACAGAACCATGCATGGGCAGGGGGAGGATCTGCATGCCTCCCCTAATTTGTCGTATCGGGGAAAAAGTTAATAGATCAATTCGTATTTGGGAAGCCACCCAGACTGAATTCGTTACGAAAATTCGTATACGAATTCATAAATCGAGAACGAATTTGTATTTCGACTTTTTCGCCTGTCAATGTTTTTTTTGGTCGACAGTAACCTTTGGGACCAATTCATATTTTGGGGCCCAGTACCCTACTTACCCATGTATGAACACAACAATTTTTTCTGTTATGTTTACAGATTTTTCTGCTGTGTTAACACAACACAACAGATTACAACAAAATCATTCTGTTGTACAACAGATTCAAACACTGACCTGCAACGCCGTGAATATTTATGACTTACTTTGTCGTGTGAATAATATCGATGAATCAAATTGTTACGATCATTTGCACCAGGATTGAACTCGATCCAATTGCCGGAAGTCTGTTGGTCAATTGTTCCACGATTGACTTGACCCATTTCTCGAACAGTACCACCAACATGAGCAGAGGCATTGTCATTTACACCTGATTTTCGAGGACAGCCACGGGTCTTGTTGTCTTTTGCGGAAATTTTGTTTATCTTTACCAACTTTATTACACGACCTTGGAGTACACGATGGTTTTCTGGCATATTGATTGGCATTTGTTGAGAAGACCTATTTCGAACTGGTGAAAAAGTCGGACTGTGAAGAAATGGGTCATTTTGAATGCTTCTAGGGGAATCAGAAAACTGAGAGGTTGGAGATATTGGAGAGGTTGTATTATATGGAAAGCCTTGATCTTGATGCTCATTTTCTGGATAAGCAAATGAATTTGTTGAATTACTAAAACCATCTGCAATGTGGCTCCAATCTGCAAAAAACAATTTTAAAAGACCAAATTTAAGCCTAATTTATAGCTAACACCTCAGGGATCTACTGTAACTTTTGTGCCTCTTAATATTTGGTCATCTTCTGACAAAAAATATTTTTATTTTAAATACAAAAAAAAGTTTAAAGGGGTTGACATTTATGGACTAATCCAAGAAAAATTTTTTGCCAAAACAGCCTATATAGGAATGAAATCATGCAAAAAATCGATTACGCGTATGCTTCCTTAGCCCTGATTCAGGGAAAATATAGATTTTTCGATTTTTACTTTGAGCAAAAAAACTTGGCACCAAGCGGGATTCAAACCTGCGACCTTGTGACTACCAAACTGTGGCTTTGCCGCTGAATCACCGATGCTTCTTGATGGACAAACGTCTTTTCAAACCAAGTACTAGTATAAAAAGGTCGAAAAAACTATATTTTCCCTGAATCAGGGTCAAGGAAACATTTTCACGCTTCGGAAATGCTCAAATCTATTTTTCTCATCATTTTACCCCTATATAGGCTGTTTTGGAAAAAAATTTTTTCTTGGATTAGTCCATAAATGTCAAAATATATAACTCAAAGTGATCAAGATCATTGTTCTGGCCTCATGGGATCGGACCCCGCGTCCAGGCTCATGGGGAACACAGGCAGTAGTGGTAGGGCTGTCAAAAAACGTTCCTACCATGCATTAAATTATTTATTATGGCTTTTATACATTTTAAATAAAGCATTTATGAAATTTTTGTCTTAAATAAATACTTATAATGGATGTTGTGCAAAAACCCCACTCCAGTGACGTAGCTACGAGGGAGGGGGGTTCCCAGCTGTGCAAAATATGTTTTGGTTTGCAGGAGAGGAGAGATCCCAAAAATTTAAAAATATGCCTTGGTCCTTTTAAAATTTTTCCACAATTTTGGGTAAAACATAAGGACCATTAGGAAAAACGTTTTTCATTTTTTTCTGATTAAGGAGGGAAGCTTCTCCCCTTCACCCTTCTTTGAGCCACTGGGAGGTTGCTCTTGAATCAATTCAATCTATTGTGAACGAATTCCTGGTTGAGATGAGTAGAATGAATACTATATTATCGCCAAGTATTGAGGAAGATTGACAAAAGTTGTTTTGTCATTATTTTTTTAGGTTATTGCGATTATAAGTTTTAGGTTGTCGGAGATTATAAAGTTTTAGGTTATGCAAACTTGTACTTTGTCGAAAATTATAGGTTGTCGATATTATAAGGTTTTTAAGCTTTGCTTGACGTTGAAGATTATAGGTTTTAAATTGTCAAAGATTATAAGGTTTTAGGTTGTCGAAGATTTTAAGCTTTCCTTGAATTATTGAACCAAGTTTTTATGTGGGAAATTGTATATTGAAAAGATCTTTAATACTTCAAGATCTTTTTAAATCACGTTGCTGGATCGCAAAAAGGCTACTGGTAGGCAACCAGAGAAGCGTTTGCACTATTTTTTGATAAAAATATGACTTCAAGCCTTAGCTTGAATAACTCATTTTCAAACAATTTCATGGCGGATCAAGCTGCTCCTATTGTCCGTTTATTTGGGGCAACTTCTTATGTGGCTTTTTGCACAACCAGTGTGACTCTGAATTCTATTTTATTGTTGTTATTAATAAGGGTATACAGTATCTGAATGTTTGTGACTAAAGCCTGGAGTTGGATTTCTTATTGCACACCAAGATTCCGTCGATACAAGCTCCATATGAGACAGGGCCTGAGCCCCGGACTCCTTGTTGGGGAGGGTATCAGCTTCTTGGGATCCTGTTACTTTTGGGCCACCTAAGGCTTCTTGTTACACTACTCACAACTTTTAGGGCCGCCAAGAATATAAAAAACATGCTTTTTACATTATTGTATGGCAACATGTAATATGTGATTTAATGTCCGTATCTGTACAAATTATCATAGCTATACCGATCACTTATGCTGCATACAATGTAAGAAATGCTTAAAAGAGTGTTCTTGTTAAAAAATCGGCGAAAAAATTAGACTTATCTAGTCCCTAGAAAGACCGAGCATATAACTACTTTAGGTTTACAATAGTACAACATTTATCCAGGTTATCGGATTCTTTGATACCTTGGGATTTTATGGCGATGTTCATTTTGCCTTTCTTATGACTATTAACAGGTTTACGGTGTTTATTATGCCACGGTTGAATAAATTATTGTTTGAACAACCTAGGCTTTACATGTAATTTTTCTTTTTTTAAAGTTTATTTTTTTGAATTTCTAGAACAATAATAGCAGCTTGGTGTTATACAATCTTGTTAGCCATTGGATTTTACTTTATGGATGGTTGTAAAAAGGGATTTTCTGAAACTGGTAATTCGTAATAGAGATCGGCAAAAGCATTCGGCCAAGCTTTGGGGTTCCGCTCGATCTGTCCAATCCATCCATATGATTCGTCTGATCTGCCCGGTCTGTCCGATCGTCCAGATCCGTTCGATCTTTTCGATCCACCTGATCCTAGCGATTATTCTTTCCGTCCAAAAAATATTAAAAAATTTTTAGGCTTTTATTTGTATAACGACTGTATCGATTTGTATAGCTACTGTAAATTATATAACAACTGTGGCATGAAAGCTTTTATGATAAATTTTCAAGATGTAAGCCCTTAGTTTACTACCTAATAATATAAAATTCTATGTATTATAGTTTCAAACTGTCTCTTTAACATATCTCCCTGTGATTATGATAATTACTTATATTTATATGTACATTTATATTAAAATCAAACGTTACGGGAACTTGCATTCCTCTGCGAAACGTGATTTTTCTATATTAATCCAAGTAAGATTTTTCATCAATCAATGCATGATGTTTAAAAAGGGCTTAGTAAGGGTCGCCACAAGCTATCGTGTCCCCACAAGCAACAGCACAAGCTATCGTACGAAGTTATCGTACGAGTGTAAAATACACTCGTACGACGGACGAAATGGCCACAAGCTATCATACGAATTTCGTACGATGCCATCGTACTGCGTCGTATGATCGTACGACAGCTTGTGGCGATTTCGTTGAATCCTTACGTTAATTTTACGATCGTACAATGACATCGTACGATAGCTTGTGGGGCCGTCGTACTTTCGTACGATAGCTTGTGCCGTGCTTGTGGCGATCCTAAACAAGTTCGTTTAGTGCTTTATAATTTGTGCTTTCCTCGAAGTAGAAAACCTTGCATTTGCTACAATCCCAGTTATTCCAGTTCCTGGGCAATGGAAATTTATTCTAAATTTCTTACAAAATTGGCTGGTTATTTCTACCAACACTATTAACGCAATTGTGCTATTTATATTTAATTCAAAAATTCGAAATTCACTGCGAAAGTTATTAATTAGGAAAAAAAATATAGTTACAATTTTTTGACTCCAAATACGCATCCTTAATACAAACTGTTTTGTGGCAGAGAAAAATACGTTGGGGATCCAACTTACGGCCGGGTAGAAAATTTTTTTAACAAGTGACCCTTTAGGGGTAATTTTATGCGAGGAATCGATTACGCGCATCGAAAAATTCTGAAAAAATTTCCCGGGATGTTGGGGTTAAAACTTATAATCCCTAATTTTGACGCAATTTTTTCCATTTTTTGACCAACAGAAAAATTTTCAGAATTTTTCGATGCGAGCAATCGATTCCTCGCATAAAATTACCCCTAAGGGTCACTTGTTAAAAAAAATTTCTAACCGGCCGTAAGTTGGACCCCCCTTTAAGTAGTCGATGGATAAGACTTTTGTTAGAAAATAATCAAAATAAAAATTATTTATTAATAAATAAAATTTAACAATAAAGATACACTCTATTTCAGTGCAAAATCCAAAAAACGTGGATTCGCAATCCTAATCGCTAGGATGCTTGCCATGCGCGGATTTGGAGGTATGCATGGCCGAGAACAAGCTTGCCCCTCAGAAAACTCAATTTTTGACGAACCGATAGATTTAGCGACGAAAATGCGCTCAATTATACATAAAATTAGCCCTAATATGGCCATTTTTGAAAAACATTTTGAGATGAAAAACATGAAAAAATCGCCCAAATTTCGTTTTTTATACACATGTAAAAAGTTGAGAACGAGCTCTTAAATCACTCTGCATATAGGAGACATTTTTAGAAAAAAAATTTTGGGTCCAAAATTCATAAAAAAATGGTAAAATAGAACTTTTTTTGGCCCATCCTGTATATACATCACTATTTTTTCACCGGCATGGTAACACAAACGCATTGGGCACAAGAACAAACTTGATCATTATCACATTCTAAACATTTTCCTGGAACTTGACATTCATTGCACGTTGTCCAATATTGGAAACTCATTGGTGTGGAGGTAGTTTGAGATGGAGATTGTTGAAAAGGTTTTGTTTCAATTTGTACCAACCAAAATATAATGATTAAAAATACAAAGGGGAAAATTTTCTGCAACATGTAGAAAAATCGTACTTGAAATGAAAAAGCCAAAAAAATTTCGTGGATGTTTATTTTTATATCCATTGACTCATGTTTTGTTGTTTGTTTAATATCTTTTTATATTGACCGCTCACGTTTTGAGTCAATTTTTTTGATCGCTCAGATAGGAATTTGAGAATGCACAACTCTTATGAAATGTCTGGAAAAAGTATAAAATTCTTATCTTTTTAATTTTTATAAAGATCAAGATCTACTATTGGGTTGGTGCATAATTATCGGGGATATCAATTTTTTCAACTTTTTAATTTTGGCTCCAAATTGACTGATTTTT
>JAQGBS010001745.1:0-14805 GCA_034698545.1 Acrobeloides obliquus
GAGACCAGAGCCGGCATAAATCATTTCTCCGATCATCCCGACGCATAAAAGAATCATATCTAAGAGTTCCTAAAATTGGAAATCAAGCCTAAAAGTCGAAATTTCTGGGTTGGCGACACTTGCTCATGAAACATTGTGCACCCACATTTGCGCATTTAACAGTTACGCACGCACGTTTGCGCATGTACATTTGCGCATGGGCATTGGCGCATTCACTTTGATGAGCTAATTGAAATTGAATAAAATATCATTAAAATATAGTCTTTTTCACCATATTTTTAATAAAAAAATGCGCGAATGCACATGCGCAAAAGTTGCATGCGCAAATGCACATGAGCAAAAATGAATGCGCATTTGTGCATGCACAAATGTTACATGCGCAAGTGTGTATGCGCAAAAGTGAGTGCGCAAATGCACATGTGCAAATGCGCATACGCAAATGCTAAATGCGCAAATGCACATGAGCAAATGCTACATGCACAAATGCACATGCGCAAAAGTGAATGCGCAAAAGCTATATGCGCAAAAGCTATATGCGCAAATGTTACATGCGCAAGTGCTACATGCTCAAAAGTACATGCGCAAAAGTGAATGCACATTTGTACATGCACAAATGCACATGCGCAAATGCTACATGCTCAAGTGCACTTGCAAATGTAGGTGCGCAATGTTTCATGCGCAAGTGTGGTCAACCCAAATTTCTATACCTGACTTTCTTCTCCATCATCTTTTTCATATTCTGGCAAATCTGCATAAGTTAAAACTCGCATTTGGTATAATCCGAATAAGCATGCAATACTCATTACTACTAACTAAAAATTACTACTAACTGTTTCCACAAAAAGTTCGACATACGTTCGATAA
Organism: Acrobeloides obliquus; assembly: GCA_034698545.1. Taxonomy (NCBI): domain Eukaryota; kingdom Metazoa; phylum Nematoda; class Chromadorea; order Rhabditida; family Cephalobidae; genus Acrobeloides; species Acrobeloides obliquus. Next base: position 865 of record JAQGBS010001745.1, read on the forward strand.
ATCTGTGATACTAAAGATATAAGTTGAAATCTGAGAATGACCATTCGTATAATAAATATAGTATAAAATCATAGAGGCTATACATAATATAAAGAAAATCGCTCCCAAAATAAGCCCTAAAAAGGAAATTTTTTAGAAGTTTTTCCCCAAAAACTTACCGAATGCAATATTTTTCAGGTTTACTCGTAAAATTTCAGTTTTTTCTCTCAAAGGAACATGATCATCTTCATGTTTGATATTCCTCCAAACGATGTACATAACAGCAGCACCAATCAAAGAATATTCTACCAAACTCGTAAACATGAATCCAGAAACACCGCCTAAAATTTCAGATCATTAAAAAATCTCTAAATCTACCTAAAAGACATTCTGATCCTTGACATTGATAAGATCCACCGGAATAAAGTGCATGAACAGTTGGTTTTATTCTTAAAATTTTTTCTTTTTGTTCTTCTGGCGCTTCTGGTGTTGAAGCATTTTCAAAAATTTCACTAAACCACATTTTATGGAACGAAAAATGTGCTTACTGAACTTCTCCATGCATAACTGCTTCTTCAACTAAAATAAACCTGAACCAAGTCCATAAATTAGCCCCAACTAAATGCATTGTACCAAATCTGGCGATAAAATGAGAACTTGTTTTGCTAATCTAAAAATTTGTTAATTTTTGAGATCAGGGACCTTAACAATAGGACTTTTTGGCAAATGGACTAGCTTTGCTAGGTTTTTTTGGCAACACAAATTTTGGCACTATAACTTTTGTCACGGATTTTGTCACACTAACTTTTGTCACGTTTTTATAAAATTGAAAACGATATGAATGAATTGGAAGGGGAGGGTACACGAACCCTCGTGATGGATAGATGAATGACTATAAAGATGGAAGATCTAAGGATGAGTGGTGAGGGGGGAGATACTGTACCTCCCCCCCCCCTTGGTAACCTATGACTAGCCCGTTTGCCGTCTTTTTTATCCCTACCTTCCAATTGCAAAAAATAAAATGTCCTTGGATCAAAATAAAAATGATAGCTAAGAAATATAGTACGGCCGTAATATTTTTGCAAGTATCGTCATGAAAACACAAAACCGCTGCCAATACATAATAAATTATTCCTATTATTCCAAAAACTATAAAGCCCGTAAAATTTTTTTATCTTGTAAATAACCCACCAACACATCCGATGCGTAAAAACAAACTTCCCGCAGTTAAAATTTCTTGTTGTAATGGAATACTTTCAGCCGAATCTGAGCTATTTTTTCTAGGATCAGAACTAAATTGTCAACAATAAAAAACGTGAATTTGGCCCAAAAACTTACTTAACAGTAGACAATCGAATCAAAGTATGAACTTTTTGTGGAGTCGATTTGTGACGATTCCTGGCCCAAATTTCGTAATAACAAAAACATAAAAACAAGATTCCTAAACCATACATATACGCTCCCATTATCTAAAATTTTGAAATTTTTTATGCAAAAATGCGACTTACTAGATCTTTTACTCGAACAAGTTGCGATTTTTCAGATGCCAACAAATGAGCAAGTTCGAAAACTAATGCAAAAATTGTTAAAATCAATGCATAAAATCCGCTGGATGTCGACATAATTGTGTGTCTATAGAGGGCGTTTTAAATTTTTTTTATTTAAAAGATTTACTTAGCATGTCGATTTTCATACCATCGTTTACCCATTGTTGTAGACCGAGATGATTGACTTTGGACATCATAAGAATATTTTTTAGAATTAATAGGGTTACGAATTTGTTTCATTTCTTTATAAAAAATGTTGATGAATAAAAAATCTTTCTCGAAAAGTATGACTCATAAATAAAAACCATTCAAAGAATTGATTCAATTGCCATTTAGATCAAAATATAAAAATCAATTGTTATATACAGGGTGACTAACGAAATGGAATATTTTTATTTTCGATATTTCTGACTTATTAGTTATACTAAATCGACTTTTTAGAGATAAAAAATGAAGCAGTTACAAAATTTGAGAGAAGCTATTATTATTGCGCACAACCGTGGAAAAAAGCGAGCTGAAATCGCCGACTTTCTAGGCATATCCCAAGGAGCAGTTAGCAAGACCATCAAACGGTTTGAAGAGACTGGAAGCAACGTAAACCGAAAACGGGAAAAAACAGCAAGAAGCAAGAAAAATATCCAGCATGCTAAAGGAATGATCAAGCGGAATCCGAATACCAAGGCAAACTCAACCCGAAAGCTGGCCAAAAAACTCAGAGTCTCTTCAAACCGTTTGATGGTCTTGCTAACTGCTCCTTGGGATATACCTAGAAAGTCGACGATTTCAGCTTGCTTTTTCCACGGTTATGCGCAATAATAATAGCTTCTCTCAAATTTTGTAACTGCTTCATTTTTTATCTCTAAAAAGTCGATTTAGTATAACTAATAAGTCAGAAATATCGAAAATAAAAATATTCCATTTCGTTAGTCACCCTGTAAAAAAAGACTTTTTTACAAAATTTGTAAAGTGTAGATGAGAAGATTAATGTAAACTCTACTTGTCAACTTTTTAAAAGGGAATCTGACATTTTAGAGAATATCTCGGAATCTTTAAAAGAATTATGGTTGAAATTTTTTTATTTTGTAGCCGAGATGTTTTTAGCAAGTTCATAAAATACGTGTAAAAACATAGAGCTAAAACATGCCCTTATGGTGATCTTACCTATTCATTTTTTAAGGGGGGGGGTCAAGATTATGGTCGAGTGGAAAGATTTTTAAACTTTTTTTAACAAGTGATCTAGGGGTAATTTTATGCGAAAAATCGATTGCGAGCATTCTCGAAGAGTGAAAATGCTTCCTTAACTCTGATTCAGAGAAGGGATCGGTGTATTGAAGCGAAAATCAAAGATTTTCGGATTTTTATGAGAAAACCGTCGATTCTTAGGTTTTTCTAAGCGGGGAATCGATTCCTCATAATTTTTTACCCTATATATAACCAATCATACGTGTAAAAACTTTGTTTCTGTTAAAAACCGGATTTTCTGATGAAAATGATTCCCGCCCCCCTTTAAGTAAATTAAAAAGCGGCTTTCAAAACTCAAAAGACGAATTTGACGGCCTTAGAAGTTTATAATAAAATCAAAATGAAATCACTTGTCAAAAGCTCAATGGCTTAAAACTATTTTCACAAAAATCAAAAATTTTTAATACTTTGATGCGCAGAAAAAATAAATCAAATAAATAGCTATTTTCTAGGCTACCTGCCGGAATGTTAGTGCACTGAGTGCTATTGCGCGAAGAACCTCGATGAATCATCAAATTGATGTTCCGCAAACAATCCTTGATTATTGAGGCTGTGTGAAGTCGTGAAGAGATTAAATAATATCCTTTTTTATGTTCAACCAATCAATTTTTGCAAACAATAATAACATTCGATTTTTTAAGGGTGCTCTCGATCTTTATTGTCGTGAAAAATGGATGAAATACTATTTTGATTTTTTTAAATAAGGCAAATTGTTTGTTTAAGAAATTTTATTAATATAGTAAAAAAGTTTTCGTAGAATGTAAAGATGGGCAATAACAAAAAAGCGGACTGTCCAAGAATTCCAAATAATAAACTTTTTTGTTGTAAAAAATAGGAATGAACGGAATAGACTTCAATACAATACAATACAATTTATAAACAATCTTGGTATTTCCACATTTCGGAGTGGTAATAATCCGAGCTCCAAAAATTCCAAAAAAAGAGAGCTATCACCTATCGGTAATCTCTACGTCTGTCTTGTATTGTTAATCGGTCGGATGGCACACAGTTGTTAATCACAGTGTGAATAGTGGAAAATACATCGCCAAGTATTTACCAATTAACGGGCATCATTTGTAGGTCTCGGTAGCACAATGGTAGTGCACTTGGACGGTAGCCAGGAGATCTGGGTTCGAGTCCCGATCGAGTCCGAAAACTTTTGCCCAATTTCAAAAATTATCTGTTCATTTATATATGGGACTATAGTCGAAGCTTGCTTTAAGCCCTCCTCTCCCTTAAATTAACCGCCAAGTATTTATCCAAGAAATCGGCTATGCCGTCTCATTCTAAGTGCACTATTTCTATACCTAGCATTCAATTGGAGTTTAAAAAGTTATTTCTTAATTTTGACGAGCTGCCAGTTCCTTCCGATACTCTTATTAATGCTGAAAAACTTCGCCTTACTCAAGTTTTGAAATATCTCGTCCGTTCTGGCAAGTTAAACAACTTTGGGCAGGTTTAATCCCCGATGGGTTAAAACTTTTGATTATCAAAAAATCTTTTTAATTTTTAAGGAGCCAAATTTTTTGCTTAACGTACCAAATTGGACGAGCTTATTCACTCCAGGGTCTTTTATATACCCTAACCTTTATGTGACACACATGTCACATCTGATACCTCACGTGACATATGTGTCACATCGGACACCTCAGTGTAACATGTGTGACAAAACTTATCCCATTTGTCATATGTGACTGGGAATCATGTGGCAAATATGACAGATATCACATTTATCGTCACCTGATAGCTAGTGTTGCTCGGCAACACACTGGCATTCTGCTGAACGAATTTGTCCCCCACACTTTGGCTAGGCCATGGCTCATGGGGGGGGGGGGTGAGAAGAGGAAAGAAAAACAATCTCAATGACTTGTCCTTTAATGACTTAATTTCTTACCTTTATATAACCATTTTATGTTAATACAATAGAATATGTACAATATATAGAGAGAAAAGGTCTTAAAAGGCCCAAATATCACTGATGGAAGGGGGGGGGTCTCAACTTTGAACAGCCGTCGGGGATTCCAAGACTATTCAAAGTTGATACCCCACCCCCCCCCCCCCCAAGAGGAACTTTCTTGGACAACGTGATAAGTTTAAAGATTTCTGGAAATGACTATCCTGCTCGGAGGGGAGGGGGGGGGGTCAAGATATCCAGTAGCCAGTAATCCTTGAATTTATATGGTCCCAAAAATTTTACTTTCCTTTAGATAAATTAACAACAATGTTTATTTATAATATACGGTCCATTCTGACTACCAGGTTGTCCATAAGAATTTGGTGGAGGATAATAGGGTTGAGTATTGGGCGGTGGGTTGTAGACATAAACAGTTTCATGATGACCATGGTGGTGGTGGTGTCCATGATGATGGTGACCCTAAAAACTCTATTTCATTCATTATCTACCCCTTTAAAACTTTGACCCGCAAAATTATATAGTCACTTACATATAGGAATGCATAATGACTTTTTTTAAAAGGTGGCAATTCTTATCCACAAAGGTGGCTTTTAAAGGATTTTCTTTAAAAATGACAAAAAATTGGTGGAAAAAAAGGTGGCATTAGTTAAAAAATGGTACAAAAAAAGGTGGCGTTTATGCAACCCTACTTACATGATGATGTCGATGACATCCGAAACAATTTCCCATTTAGACAAGAACAAATAACAAGAAGAAAAAAGTAGTTTTTCAAAATAATCTAACTAATTAAATAAGATCCCAAATAAGGGTTAGCTATTGATTTGCATGCATTGCATTGTTATCACTTTCTTTCTTGTCTCTTTGTCACATGATGATTCATCATAGTAATAAAATATTAGGCCTTTGCATAAGTATACAGCGTTTTTTCAAATTAGTTGTTTTCGTTGGAGACATCCATTTTCTGCGAGATTTTTTATTAGCATATATAAGATGATTCATTTATTTGTTCGAATATACTTTAACATCACTTGAAAGACCTTATTGATTTTTTTCAAATATCTTTTTATTTTTGTTTAATAATTTTGGTTAGAACGACCGTGTATAAGGCAAAATATGGCAGATTCTCAAAATCAATCTGCTCCATCTGGACCTAAATTTCTGGTACTAGGTCCTGGTGAGCAATCTATACCACAACCTCAGGTTCAACAAACTCAGCAACCTCAACAAATCCAAGTCCCAATCTCTCAATCAGAACAACAATCAAGATTGCAAGCACAGATTGGACAAGACGTTCACAAATGTGCACTACTGTTCAAGACTTTAATCCATCTATCGCAAAAGAAGTCGCCTCAATTAGCAACTCTAGTTCGGGAATTGATTATATGTGTTATTTATGGACCGATTAGGCCAGAAGAATTTATAATAAAGTTAGAAGAAATGCTTCATTCTCAAGCACAATCGAATTTGCTTCCATTTCTTCAAAAGACATTACCGTTTTTGCGATCAGCTCTCCAAAGCGGACAAGTTACTATTGATGGGCTTAATGGTACTACTTCGCAATCAGAAATGCGAACTGGAGTCCGTGTTCAAGAACCTATTGTATCTAGTTCTGCTGAAAGTCAATCTACACATAATATTGTTGATAACCGGCGTTGGAGGTTGGGCACTCCTTCATATGGGGGTATGGTTAGCATAAATTCCCTTGATTATGATTTGCTAAAAGAGATCTGTACAAACTTGGTTGAAAGTCCATCAAATAGAAAATCAAATATTGTTGCTCAAAACAAATTTTTGAAATTTCCTGTAAGATTTACAGGGTGTTCAAAAAGTTTGACTTATTTTTACATCAAAATTTTTGAGGCCTTATCTCCGGCGCTAGTACAACTTTTTTGATGCGGTCTTTTGCCAACATATACAAGTCAAGGATGGGGAAATTTTTGATGATCAAAATTATTTTTTCCCGATGCGTACTTTTTTTAAGAGTGCAGAAAGAAAGAAATGAGCACTGATAAATTTTTGAAAAAAATTGAATTTTGTAAAAAAATTGAAATTGAAAAAAATTTAAATTTTTGAAAAATTGTTTTCAAAAATTCAAACTTTTTGTCAGTGCTCCTTTCTGCACTTTCACAAGTGGTCTAAAAACCCATTTCTAATTCATGAACTTGTAGATGAGCCATCTTAGAAAAACATCTTTAAATCAGTCGATAAAACTTTTTCTATGCGTCGATGCAGAATTTTTCGGCAAATCTTTTGAGACCGAAATCATCAAAATCAGAGATAAAAATTTCTAACTTATTTTGAGCTAGTTCGGGGTAAAAAATTCTTTTGTCTTCGATTTTGATGATCTCGGTCTCAAAAGGTTTGCCGAAAAAATTCTGCATTGAAATTTTTTTGACTGATTTAGAGCTATTTTTCTAAGATGACTCATCTGCAAGTTCATGAATTTCAATGGATTTATAGACTACTTCTGTTAGCTAAATTTCTTCATCGATCACAGATTCGAATGCTCCGTGATGAGCGCTACAGAAATAAAAAAGAAATGATTGAAAACGAATGCGATTGGACTGAGTTGGTCACCAATTTCTGTAAAAATCGCCAAAATCGGCTTGTGGGAGTACAGAAAGAAATGAGCACTGACTAAAAAGTACGCATCAAGAAAAATAATTTTTCCATCAAAAATTTCTCCAATCCCTGATTGGTATATACTGTCAAAAGATCGCACCAAAAAAGCTGTACCGAAGATAAGGCTTCAAAAAGTTAGATGTAAAAATATGTCAAACTTTTTGAACACCCTGTAATTGAATATTTGCTTACTAATCAAAATTTTAGTTAATCAATAAGAAATGTTATGCCATATTTTTAAACGAACTTAATTTTGGTCATTACGAGTGCGTTGAAATTAGTAAAACACCTGCAATTGGAAAGGTAAATAAATGGCAGTAGTATTGGGTCGTTCAGAAAGTAACCGGCTTTGCAGATTCCATCAAAAAATTGAAAAATTATAATAGTCCCTCAATTTTTAGGGGGTCGGTGAAGAAAATTTTCTAAAATTCCTTCAGGTAAAGTTGTGGGAGTTTCAAGCTGGTTAGGTTTGTATAGTCCGTTTTGGCTGGGGTCGATTGTTGTACTTGATTAGTGACAAGTGAGCAAAATGAATGAAAAAGTTGATAAGTGGGCACTTTATAAGTGACTAGTACACAATAAAAGTTAAGGCCTCACTAATAGGCGTTCGGGCGCGTTCAGAAACGTTCGGATGCGTTCGGACGAGCGCCCAAACGCATCCAAACGTTTCCGAACGCGTCAGAACGTTTCCGAACGCGTGCGAACGTTTCTAAACGCGCCCGAACGCCTATTAGTGATGTTTCCGAACGCGTCTGAACGCAATTAGTGAACTAAAGTCCATTCGGGAGCCATCCGAACGTATTAGTGGCGGCCCTTATAAGACGATGATTTGAAGCACGAATGGCGCATTCGATAGCGCTTTCGCCTTTGACTCTAATGGTCTGGGTTCGAATCCCATCCTCGTCCTTAATTTTTTGCATATAGTGACTAATTTCTTATGTTCTGAAATCTACCTTAAACCTCGTATGGGAAAGAAATTTTTACATATCGTGTCTTATAATCATGTTGTCTATCGATTTGTGTCGAAATATTGAAAATTGCTGACTGACACTTCGCGACTATTCCTTGTGAGTAAAAAGCGAGAGATTTACCACTTTGCTATGGTGGGACCACTTTTTGCACTCCAGTTGAAACGGACATATACACAAAAATAAACAAACGGCACAAATTTTTGAAACGAATGATACAATAATTGTAGCGATATCCTGAAATTCATTGTACTCTTTCATTCTTTTCCTATTTCCTATGCAATTATGGTGATAAAATCCGTGAACTTCAAATATCAGATTATCAAATCGAGAATCTCAATTTTACAGAAAACTATAATTTGTTTTTGAGACAAATACGTGGTCCAGGTAAGTGCCAAATGTGAATAAATGAAACAAAAAATTAGGCATAAAATCGCTAACTTTCTCATCTCTTTCAAATTTCTCTGTTGAAATTTTACGTGTAATCAATGAAAACATACCAACACTCAAGAAAATTGAGGAATTTCCCGGAAAATTCATAGACAAACTCTCAAATGACTTGAAATTGGAATATTTGTTGATCGAAGAATTTAATTTAGCGCAAAAGGCTGAATTTATTCATTCTAAAGTATGTTTTAAAGTCGATCACTTTTATGAAAAAGAGTGGACAGTTTGTGTATCAATCATTTAGGAATTTTTGAGTTTATCCTCCGATGTTGTAGTATTTTCTATTCTTGAGGAGCTTAGATATTTTCCTACTTGGCATTTTAAAAATTTGGTCGCTAAAGAGGTTACTATTGACACTGCTATTAGTAACCCAACTTGCGATTATCAAGAAATTGAGGCTGATGATCTTCATTTTAAGCAAGTTAAGCTCTGCTTCAGTGTCAAAAACAAAAATCGCGAAAAGAAGTTCAATATCGTTCAATTCTTAAGGGAGGGTCCAACTTACGGCCGGGTAGAAAATTTTTTTAACAAGTGACCCTTTAGGGGTAATTTTATGCGAGGAATTGATTGCGCGCATTGAAAAATTCTGAAAAAATTTTCCGGGGTGTTGGGGTTAAAACTTATAATCCCTAATTTTGACGCAATTTAACTTTCGCCACTTTCGTGTCAATATATATATTTATTTAAAAAGGTAGATAAAATGGATATAGTCCGTTTCAGCTCCAACTATAAAAAAAGCTGGACCCAAAATTCAAAATCCGAAGTCCTTAACCATAGGGTTGAGTTTAGGCCTAGGCTTAAGCCTAAGGTTAAGCCTAAGCCTAGGCCTAGGCCTAGGCTTAGGTATCAGTTTTTGGAATCCTGTTGATTGCGTCTCTCCAGGAGGAAGAGTTTCGATTTTTGTACGCGAGGTTTTCGGGCATGGGAACATGAATTCAAAGGAATTTTTGAATTTTGATCACAGGGGATACCCCTACGCAGAGGGGGCACCGTGCAATGAGATATTGATTTACAGTTTGCGGATTTTGACTCTGAAACAGGGTTTACAAATAATTTATTTACAAGTTCATTCTTTTAGTAATATTGAAGCACGCACGAATCCGCACATAGAGAAACTTGAATTTCAAATTTTTGATACATTGGTTTTTCATAAAGATGGATGGAAACTTATGCTAACAGATTTTTTAAAATGTTTACCAAATCTTCAAATTTTAACTTATGAGCAAAGTTGGTTCTTTCCATATGAACACCGTGAACCAGATGATGATGAAGATGATGTATTTTTTAAATATATTTTAACAACTTTTCGTATTCTGAGATTGGACATTAAAATTCATATAAGAACATGTACCTCCCCCCCCCCAATAGCTGGGGGTCTGGTATGGAAGGAGGACTTAAAAAACATTTCACACAGCCCCTAGAGCGGTGTACCGATCGTGATCGCTATGTGCCCTTGTTAGGCTCAAGATTCTTAGGCTTTCTTATGATTCTTATGCTTCTTAGGATTCTTCGACTTATGCTTAAGATTCTTAGGCTTCTTAAGCATAGCCAGGCTTCTTAAGATTAGTATTCTTAGGCTTCTTAAGCATAGCCAGGCTTCTTAAGATTAGTATTCTTAGGCTTTTTAAGCATAGGCTTCTTAGGCTTAGGCTGGGCTACTTGAGAGGCTTAGAATTTCTACTAAGGCTTAGATTTTCTGCCTAATAAAAGTTAATAATTTTTTCCATTACAAATTCAATTATTGTCAATGCAAAAATAAATATCGTTGATTTATGTAAAAATTTAGTTTTCTTACTATTTCGATTGTTTGTTTATAATACTAACACATTATTTCGATGCCTTTGAATATTGTAGACAAGCAGATTTTGATATCAACCTTATTTTTGAAAATGAATGTGAACTTACTTGGGATGATTTAGAATCAAGCATAGAAGTAAAAAATTTAAAATTAAAAAAAAAACATATTTTAGAAGTTAAAAAGTGGCATCCAGGACATATTTCCATCTCCAACTATAACACAAGTAAACGTAACAAAAGATAAGGTGAAGATCTACCTAACTCAGGAAATTATGAAAGGAAAAATTTTCAAGGCAACATTTGAGTTGACACGTAAGCCAATAAATGCAGAAATGCTTATGGAAGCTTAATTTTTTTTAACAATTATATTTTTTGTTAGAAAAATAAATAAAAAGTTTTTTGACATTTCACACAGTCCCTTAAAGCTGCGTACCGTTTGATTTTTATACCGATATTATGTTTTACGTTATAATTGTATAAGAAAAATCGAATTTTAAAAAGTTATACGCTTCTGCCAACCACCATCGTGAGGAGAAACCCGATCGAGTTTCGTTCGAGTTTGAGGCTATAAAAATACTTCATTTTGTCCTATTGTTGCCATTACCCTTCCACCACTCCACCTTGCACCAGTGACGTAGCCGATAGCGAGATCCATTCGTGGAAGGGTTTTGTGTATGATTTGATACCTATGTTTAGAAAATTCACTATCATAATCATATAACTTCACTAATACGTTCGACACCGGTATACCATTGCATAATAAGACGCCTTTTATAGTAATACTTGAGTAGTCTCGTTATATTAATATTATTCATCAAGATTTTATAACTAAGATCTGTTATGATATTTGGAATAAAAAAACATATTTTGTTATTTTTTAGACTTATGCTTACTATGGAACGTAAACTTTTTCATTCTTCTCGTAAAACTTATTATACATTTTTGCTTTATTATAAAATTTATTATGCTAACATAAGTAATTTAAACATATACATTAGAAAGTTTTATGCAGAGTGGACTTAAATAACGTCCCCCCCCCTATCCATCAGATTTCCTATTGAGTTTTGATTCTTCTGGTCATGGTTTGCAGAAAATTTATGCGATAAATCGATTGTGCAAATTTTGAAGCAAGAAAAAAATCAACCTGACTTTGATTCAGGCAATTTTTGCTTCAATGTCTCATCCATCCCCTTTTCTTTCAGGCTTAGAATTTTTTGCGTGCAATGAATTCTAATCAGGTTACGAGACATGAAAATGATTCCATGACTCTAATTCAAGGAAGGATGGATGTATAGAAGCGTAAATCGTTTAAATAAGTGTCAAAGAGGCTTTTTCGCGACTCGGTAATTCGTGCAATCGATTCCTCACATAAAATCATCTCCAGAAGATGACTTTTAGAAAAGAATCCAAAATAGCCCATTAACTTTGATTCAGGGAATGGGTGGTGTATTGAAGCGAAAATTATCTGAATCATAATCAAGTTGGTTTTTTCATGCTTCTAAAATGCGCGCAATCGATCTCGCATAAAATTACCCCAAAAATCTTAAAAGTAAGAAATTTGATTTAATGGTTATGAATCCACCATTGGCACAAAGAATAACTCAGGTATAATGGGAAGGGATTTTTCCCAAAAATTATTTTTTGCAATTTAGCTCGGAAGAAACCCCATAGTAGGGAGCGCAGTTGCAAGAGTGAGGAGGGGGAGGGTGCACTCTGTCGGAAAATTTCAAAAAATATAGGATTCAACAAATTTTTTTGCCACGCCAAAAATCATAAGATAGTATATTTTTCGGGCTTCTGGCCGGAATGGGGGCACACTTGCATCCCTTGGTTACTCCACTACCTAAAGAATAAAAACTCATGAAAAATCTCGATATGGGGGGGGGGGAACACGTTATTTAAGTCCATCATGTATTTTTGTTTTTATAACGGTCTTTGCATAACATGATTTATGATTTCCATTTTATGCAAGCGTCACTTCTTTTTCTAAAGCTTCCACCTGTTCAACAAGATGTTTAATATATGGTTTAAAATCAGCATTTTTATATCGAATGTAAAATTTTTTCTTCTGTAAACCATCAAATTTTGGCCGATTTTCGACAGATTCAAGGCAGGATTTTAAGAAATCAACGGCATCTGTTGAATACTTTTCCTCATAGCATTTAGGAACAAGCTCTTCTTTTGTAATAGCGCTAATAATTCTTTGTATCTTTGAATATAGGAAGCGATCAGGATCACCTTTATCAATGCCCTTATATGGAATTCTTCCATGTATAATTTCAGCCAAAGAAATACCCAGGCTCCAAACATCAGAACGAACATCGTATTGATCTTGTTGGAAACGCTCCGGAGAAAAATATAACAAAGTTCCTGCTGTAGTAGTAGCTAAAGAATTTTCTAGCAAACGAGATTCTCCGAAATCGCATAGTTTTATTTCACCCTTTATGTTTAAGAGTATATTAGCAGGCTTAATATCTCGGTGAATTATATCTTTCTGTTTGCAATATATTAATGCATCAAGAATGCTGACGGAGACTTCTCCTAGTAAATCTTCTGACAGTGTTCCAAATTTATCTGGTCGTTCATGAATTCTATTGTATAGAACCTTTAGGGAGCAACTCATTAATTCCATACATATAACTGCGTTTATACCCTCTAAATAAAAGCCATAAATTTGAACAATTTTGTTACATTCGAAAACTGTTTTCATTATTTCGAGCTCTTGTATGAAAGATTTTATCTTATCTTGATCTTCTTTGTCCAAACGACGTGTATGGAGAATATGCATCTCTTTTAAAGCAACATCTTTTCTCGTTTCTTCATGCTTAGCCGAAAAAACTGAGGATTTGCTTCTTCTCCAGAAAGCTTCTATCTCTATCAAAAGTAAAATTTTTTCCTGAAACTTTATATATTTTTTCATCATCTGGAAATTTTATTTTGCCACAAAATCATCTTTGTATTTAAAGTAAGAGCATCAGTTAATTTTTCTATTTCTTCTATCGACGTTTCGTTAGTCACTGTAGTTTCTTCTTTATTCCCAGCTATATTAGAAGTTAAAGATTCTTCAACATTAGATGATGTTACATTGGCCATTGTTTGAGATGCATCGGTTATTTTTGGGGCTATATTAATTATATTCAAGAGGGGAGCCATTTGGGGGTCATTCCTCGAAAAAATTTTTGTCTAGATTTTTGACCTATATAGGGGTAAAATCATGCGAAAAATCAATTGCGCGCATTCCCAACGTGTGAAAATGCTTCCTTGACCCTGCTTCAGGGAAAATATCGATTTTTAGGGTGTTTTTGGAAAAATCGAACTTTCGAGGGTCCCAATTCAATTTTATTTTGCTCGAATAGGCTTTAATTCGACTTAAAAAACTGTTTCTAGCATAGGTGCGCAAGGAGGGAGGGGGGGGGGGGGGGGT
>JAQGBS010001746.1:0-14800 GCA_034698545.1 Acrobeloides obliquus
TGGGATGGTCAGAAAAGTCGCAATTTTTAGGCTATTTTTGCCTAGAAATTTGATGTAAAAATGCCATATTTTGGACCGAAAAATCGCTTTTTTAATCAGTGCCCCCACTCTAAACCTGAATCCTAGCTATGGCCTTTCTCCATCAGATGTGTTTACTAAAAAAAATCAAAAACAACTTTTTCGGACTTTAAAGGGGATATATTTACGGCCGGGTAGAAATTTTTATAATTTTTTAAAATGGCCTATATGGAGAAATTTTGCTGGAAAAATTGATTCCTGCTATAATCAAAATTCGAAAAAATTTCCTGACCCCCTACCACTACCACTCAGGGATGCCATTTGATGAAGATTAGGTATCCCTGCATGATCGTGCTAGGGAGCAGAAAATTTTTTATAATTTTTAAAATAGCAGGAATCGATATATCGAATAAAATTAATCCCATATAGGTCATTTAAAAAAATTTTTCTACTCAGTCGTAAAGAACGCAGATCATTCTGCTAAAAATTCATTCTGCTAAAATTTCAATCCTGCTCAAATTTAACCTGCTAAAAATTCATCCTGCTAAAATTTCATGCTGCTAAAATTTAGCAGGATGAATTTTATCAATGAAAACTATTACAATAGAAAATTTTATGCAACTACGACCACGCAGGAATGGATCTATTTGAATTCACTTTGCAGTGAAGTGAAATTTTAGCAGGATAAATAGCTAGGATTATTAAATCTAGTTAAACAGTTTTATTGCAATTCATCCTTGGTACCATACATGGGCACGTAGGGGGGGGGGTTGGCATTTTGATGAGGTTCGGGAAAGTGGGGGGGGGAAGGGCTTGATGCGCTGAATCGATTTCTCGCATAAAATAACCTTTAGAACGATGATTTTAGAAGAAAAATCCAAAAGTTTCATATTTTCGCTTCAATACATACTTTTATTTCCCTGAATCAGGGTCAAGGAAGCATTTTCAAGCTTCGGGAATGCGCGCAATCGATTTTTCGCATAAAATTAGGGGTAGTAGGGCCATTTTTTGCAGAAATTCAAAAACAGATATTTTTGGCCTTCAACGTACCGCAATTTTACCCCCCCCCCTTAAAGAACCAGTCCACTTTTGAACCGGAATTTTTATTCAAGTGGAAAAGAAATTTCACGTTGGGGCAACCACTTTTACTTTAGAAATAAATTCCAATTCGACAACCCTAAAGAGATATTTGACATAGAAAATTGCATAATAATTTTAAACGTGTTTGTGTATTGAAGCGAAGGGACGGATGCCGTTTAAATTCCTGATTCAAGGTCTGTTTATTGAAACGAATTTGGGTTGTCAAATTTCCACTTTTGAACAAAAATTCGGTTTAAAGTGGACTGGTCCTTTAAAGACACACTTTTGTGAAGAGGCGAAAAAAATTGAAAGTTCTAGCCGGACCCCAATTATCATATTTTTGGATTTTTTCGGGCTTTTTTAAATTTTAATTTATTTGCCCGCAATTTATGTACTCGGGCATTTAAAGCAATCACAAAGTCCTTGATTACAACTGCCATGATGACATTTAAAACCTGCAGCTGTGCAAACAGCATTACAAGTCGCTGGAACACAAATTGTACCTAAGTTTCTTTATATAACAAAATAGTTTTAAAACATACTTGGACTAATACAAGTACTACATGCACATGGACTACTGGCCTGATTTTTATAAAATAAATCACAACCTCCAGTTGCGCATCCATGCTGCTTGCAAAAAGTGGCACAGCCAGAGGGAGTGCATGCTGAAATATATATAGAACCCATCAACAGTGATCAAAGAAATTCTTACTTCCTATAGCTGATGTTGTCACAGGAACCGAAACCGGGGTAGCAATATTCGTTGCTGGACATCCAACACAAAGAGTGATTCCTTCATTACAATCTCCAGAGTCACACCCGATACTATTGCAATTATCCTTGAAAACATTGCCAGGGTGAAGCGAGTCAGGTTGAGCACATGGAGCTGAATTATTTTTATATCTAACAAACTTAATTCACAAGTATGCGTTAGTAGACGATTTGCACGCGCCGTGAGTTTAGTTAGCGCCATTCGAAATCTATTTTCAAAATTCGACCAAATTTTCCTGGCCCCCTAATGCGACCACGCAGGGATGCCGAAAAATCAACTTTTTTATTTTAGTTCCAATCGAGCCGAAATTTGGTACTCGGTGGTTTTGGCCATGAGAAATTGATTCCCTCTATTTTCAACATTGAAAAAATTTTCCTGACCCCCTACCGCAACCACGCAAGGAGACCGAAAATACAAGGTTATAAACGATGGTGTCAGTGCCGTATACAGGATTCTTTATGGGGGACATAGTCATAAAAAGGCAACTTTTCAAAGTTTCGAGAAAAACATAAGGGGGATCATGTCTCTCTTGTCCCTCCCCCCTCCGACTACGACGCTGAATATGTACGTCGAACAAGTGGCCTGCGAAGCAAGCCAGAGAGCCGAGCTTCGTACAAGGTTATAAATGATGGCGTGGTTTCGAATAAATATCATTTCAATGTTTGAAACGTTTAGTTCCGCCTGTAAACGTAGGCCGCCCTGCTAATTTCATCTCAATTTAATACATACTTGAAGTACAAAAATCGCATGTACATCTTCCATCTGCAAAGGCAACAGTACAAGGAGCTTGTGCTTTTGCAGCATCTGAGCATAAATTACAAGTCCCAGTCTGACATCCTCTGTTAATGCAAGCATTGTTACAGGCATCGTTATTGCACCCTTAAAACAAGTGGTGTTCAAGAAGAATGGATATGGTTTTTCCAAAAATCGGGCTGGCTACGATCCTGGTCTAGGGGAGCAAGCCTCCCCCCATTAAAGAAAAGTGTCAATTAAAAATGAACTTTTTCTCTAATTTTTTACAAGAAATGAAATGTTAGAAAATGGAACTAAATAATAAAGGAAGGGCGCCTCCCTCTTTCCGGTACGAAAGAATTTCTACATCAAAAACCACTATAGACCGTGTTGATGCATTCTGAAAATATTATATCAAAAATGATGAAAGAAGTTTACCGGACGAACCCGCCTTCGCTGACGCCGCCGCTGACGCCGCCCCTGCCACCACTGCTGACCCCACTACCGCCGCTTTCGTTGTTGCCTTAGTGGTCGTTTTGGTCGTTGCCTTTTTGGTCGTTTTGGTCGTTGTTTTCTTAGTTGTAGCTGCCGTTGTAGCCTAATAATATATGAATGTAAAAAGTTTTCAATACTTATTAAAATATTAAATAGCTTAAATTTTCGAACTTACCGAAACTGCACTTTGATTTGGAGTTGCCATGCAACATAGTGCGACCGAAAAACAATTGACACAAAGAAGAAAGCAAAATATAGCAGAACAAATATAAACCATCGTTACTTAAACAAAAAAAGTCTTGTTTTAAATCGATTTTTAATCTACGACTGCCTATGGGAATCTCTGGGTGCCTACTGATGAAAGTTTCAAACTTGTTACCTATTGTGGGAAGGTGACAATTTCTTGTACCATTAGCTCTTGGGCGGTTGCCCACTTTCTCGAAAATTCATTTTCTCGAAATTTCATTTTCTCAAAATTTCATTTTCTCAAAATTTTTAATATTTGCATTGCCTGATTGGCAAGAATAGTTTCAATAAACAAATTTGCTCGCAAATCAGACAACGCAAACATTTAAAACTTATGAAAAGTGAAATTTCGAGTGAACTTTACGAGAAAACAAATTGTCGAGAAAGTGATCGAAACCACTATTATGGGGGTACTCCTTTAAAAAGAAAGATGCAGACAAAGGGTCTAAATTTAGACTTAGTCGATTAGTGAAATCTTTTTAACTTTAACCTTTTTCTATATTTTGGGGCGCCGTGTTATTAGCATGACTAAAAGAAATAAATCGCTTTTAGGGTAAACGCGCTCATTTGCGATTGACTAACTCGTGACATATCCTGATCATTCTTTTTATACACTTGTAAGTGTGACTGGAGCGCAATTTTTCCTTTCTCTGAATCTCGGAGATATACCAGTTTTTTATCCATTTATGTTTATAAAAGAATTTATCAATTCGTCTAAGCAAGTATCTTCTTAATTAATAGCCTTCATAAAAAAATGGCATCCGGTTTAGCTTTTAAGAAGAAATCACAAGATCCTTACTTGTAATTACTCGGATTCAGAATCCGAATTCAGAATCCGGATTTAAAATCCGATTCAGAATCGAAATTCAGAATCCGAGTCCAGATGTCGGAGATTGGCCTATTATCTGGACCCCTTCTAATGAATTTTAGACTGAAAATGGCTTTACTCTTGTATTTTTTATGCCTACCATTATTTTCTATAATTGCTTCGGAATTTTCATGTAGTTCGAATGCGTTTGTACCAATCAAGATCGCGGTAAGCACATTTTAAAAAGTTACAAAACTGTATAAGTCCGTTTCATGGGAAGAAGGAGACGGACCATGTGCAACAAAAATTTAGGATACCCTGTACAACCTTACTCAATACAGTTGATCTTCGATAAGACATTACACTAGGACTGTCCCGGCGAAAAACTTTGTAACTTGTGTGCAGCCCCCGATAAATGCCACCGTAGTCAATGAGATGAAGGAATAGATAATATCATGTAATGCGGTTAAGATATAGTATTTTTGTTTTCACCTATTTAGTCCAGTGTAACGGAGCCTTTACACTGAAAATGTTCATTGAGCATCTCAATGGACATTTTCAGTGTAAAGGCTCTGTTACAATGGACTAAATAGATGAAAGCAAAAATACTATATTTCAACCGCATTACATGATTGCGCCATCTTTTTATGTGTATTTCATTATTTAAACTCTGATTTCTTCGCACGTCTGACGAAAGTGCAAAAAAAGTGGGAACACCCCAAAAATTGCATAGACTCGAATGAAATGAAAGGTTTGAAACGATACGAATGAAATGATACGAATGACACGATACGAATGAAACGAAACGAATGAAACAAAACGAATAAAACGATCCTATGTTAACTTAATTCCTTTTGCCCAAAATGGAGTTGTTCTACCGTTTTGGACCATGGCGAAAAAATTCTGATAATTTTAGAGCAATTTTGAAAATTTTATTTTGAGACCCAGGTTCAGAGCAAAAATGCTAGTTTTTAAAGGCTCTATCCGATTCACTCAAAAATGGTCAGAAATTGTTCATCATTTCTTTTCTGACCATTTCCACAATGGCAAAACAACTCAATTTTGGTAAAAAAAAATTAAGTAGAGACAGGTTTTGGGGGGCTTGAACACTAAAAATACCAAAAATGACCATTTTTCAAAAATAAATCGGTCTTAAAGGGGGGGGGCAACAATTGCGGCCCGTTCTCCGAAAAAAATTTTTGTTTGAAAATTTTTGTAAAAAATACATTCTTAGGGGTAATTTTATGCGAGAAATCGATTCCGCGCATTCCCGAAGCATGAAAACGCTTCCTTGACCCTGATTCAGGGAATGGGGTGGGTGTATTGAAGCGAAAATCCGAAAATGCTTGATTTTCACTTCAATACACCCACCCCATTCCCTGAATATATTCATAGTCAATCCCGAACAGATATGAATGTTATGAATATTCAAAAATCCGAAAATGTTTGATTTTATGCGGGGAATCGATGTGCACATTCCCAAAAATTGAAAACGCTTCCCTAACCCTGATTCAGGGAAAAAATAATTGTTTTATCCAGTTTAAAAGTGACATTAACATTGAAAAAATTAATATTGGAATATTTGGTTTTGATGATGATTATGTTCAATCTCAACAATGAGACAATTCTGACATTATCAATATTTCTTTATGAATTAGAGGCATTTGATCCATTACTATTGGCTATAAATATAAATTTTTTGCAATTAATAAACGGGCACCGAGCTCCTTGGAGCTCCAGGGCTTGCCTGGACGAGCGCCTCAGGCTCAACTGATTCTCAGAGGGTGACTCCGAGCAACGACTTATAGCAGCTGCTTCGATCGGCGGTCCCGAGCGACATTCAAAAAAGTAGAATTTATTACTTTTTTTGGTATTTGGATTTTTTGATGGGGTGCAACTCAGAATTTAAAAAAATCAAACTTGTACATGCTTTGCACAAATATTCAGTTTTGTCATTGTTTCCTGTGGATTCGTATTCCCAAGTAAATTTGGTTCCAGGAAACTTATTTGATTCGGTAACAAATTGATCTGATTTCGATTCGGAATTGGTATTTGAATCCATTATAGAATCTAAATATTTTGTCCTTTAACAAAAAAAAGTCCCTCGACCGCGCTAAAAAGTGAGTCTAGAGCTTTTAGACGCCAGATTCACCCCTTCCAAGGAGTACCCCCAAAAAAGGAACTTCAGATCTACAGGGTCCCTAAAAATGTCGTCTGGGTGATTTTTTTGATGACTTTGAGACCCTGAAATCGTTTTTCTAAAAATTATCTCTATAGGGGTAATTATATGTGGAGAATCGATTGCGCACATTCCCGAAGCGTGGAAACGCTTCCCTGACCCTGATTTAGGGAAAAACAATGTGTTTATTGAAGCAAAAATCAGAAAATTTAGATTTTTCGTGGAACTCAATAGTAATTCAATGCTGCGAATCGCTTGCGCGCATTCCGGAAGCTTGAAAATGCTTCCCTGGTCCTGATTCAGGGAAAATTGGGGTTTTGAAAAGAAAAATTAACAGAAAAATGTTAATTTTCGCTTCAATAATCCAATTTTCACCGAATCAGGGCCAGGGAAGAATTTTCAGGCTTCGGGAATGCGCATTCGATTCCCCACATAAAATTATCCCTAATGAGTCTATTTTCCGCGAAAAATTTAAATTTTTCGATTTTCACTTCATTAAACTTTTTTTTCCCGGAAACAGGGTCAGAGAAGCGTTTTCACGCTTCGGCAATGCTCGCAATCTATTCCCCACATAAAATTACATCTATAGGGATCATTTTTAGAAAAAAATTTCCCAGTACCAAAATCATTTTAAAAAATCGCTCAGAAGACATTTTTTTTAAACCACCTTGAAAAAGCTTTTAGAGTAAGGCTGAGTTATGCGATGAAAACCCATCCTTTCTACACTGGAAAAAGGTTGATTCGGCCGGCACGAGCTGCGACTCCGAGCGGCTCCTCCAACCGGCACTCTGACCAACTACTCTGACCGACACCCCGAGCAGCGATTCCGACCATCTTTCCGACCGGCACTCCTCTCTCCAACTCCCCCCTAATAAATATACCACTTGAAATGACTCCACCCAATAAAAAAATTCTTTACGAATTTCTACTTTAGTCATCTAATAAATGTATGAAAGTCAAATGAAGGTATAAATGCAATAATTTACTGATCCCACCTTACTTGGTCTCAGTTTTGTGTTCCACAAGGACAAATATAATTAGTTCCTGATCTTTTGAAACTATGCGTGGTAAAGACATCGATTGTAAATTTGTTGTTTCATCGATTGATTCTTTGGTTTTTTCATCGGTTGGTTCTTTGGTGTGTTAATGTCACTTCTATTAAAAATTGTTTTCTCTGGTTTATAAAGCGAGTAAAGATTTTTTCGTTTGAAACGCTCAAACATCATCAACATAGCCTGCTTTTTGTTCAACTAATTTTTAAAGCACAATTTTTTCACACAAAAACACAGAATTTGAAAAAAATATTAAAAAATTGAAAAAAGCAATAAAACATTCCATAAACTGTATTAAAATTAAACTTTTTACGCCAAATTTCTCTCGACTAGCGAGTAGATGGTACTACTTCGGATTAATGACCACAAACGAAAGGGTTCACCCGAACAAGCTCCAAAAATGGGGCCGGTGGGGGTCCAATAGGGGGCCGAGATTTTCTCTAACAAGGGATCTGTTAGACTGGAAAGATTCGAATTTTTGAAAACCCCCGATAGCCGGATGGGGTGGCGGACGCAAATAAGCCCTCAGGCGACGAAATGGAAATAAACTCAATTTTTGGCGAATTTTCCAAAGTCCGAAATAATTTTTTGGACATTACTTTTTAATAATTTATTTAATAAACTTAACAAAAATTAAACAAAAAATTAATATCGAGATTTTGTTGATGATTATTAGAGTTAGGAGACCGTTAGAAGATGAATCGATTTCGGTTTTTCTCGAACGGTTTCAACTTTTTTCGGTTTTTCAAAACATGCTGTTTTGGTTTTTTTATCGACTTTTTTCGATGTTTTCACCTTCGGTTTCGGTTTGTGATCGATTGGTTTTGGTTTAGATTTTTTTCGGTTTTGGTTTCCTAACTCTAATGAATATGTTCAACAATGAGACAATTCTTACATTATCAATATTTCTTTTGTGATTCAGAGGCATTTGATCCATTATTATTGGCTATAAAAATTTTTTACAATTAATAAACGGGAACATAGTGCCTTCGGAGCTCCGGGGTCACATGTGTTTCATAAATAGGGAAATATGAGAAAAGTCTGAAGTCGGGACTTTTTCATAGCTAAATATCCTCAATATCATGTTTGTAACATAAGAAAACCATTAAAGGTCAAAAGTAGCTACTTTTAAGGAAGTCGACAAATGATCATTTTTTATGTCAAAAACAGGGGTTTTTTCAATCTTAAAAAATTCATAAAAAATAATAGGAAAAGTTTTAGTCAAAATCATGCCACATAATTGTTCACTGGATCGTGCTAAACAAAATAATTACAGAATTGCAGAAAAATAGTAATCCGGAAAAAAGTTACTTCAAGTTTTTTCCCAAAAAAATTGACACAAAAACCGACTTTTTTTAGGAAAAAAATCATAACTTCTCTTGGAAGTAGTTTCAAACAATTTCATGCCACAGGATTGTAGATCGAACCTTCCTCTATCGAGTTCACACGAAATTTTTTTGATTGCATTGTTCAATAAAAAGTTATTTCCATAACAAATTCATTTTTTCACATTTTTTGGGGTACCCCCACAGAGTAGGGGTAAACCCTGAGTTCAAAATTGAAAGATTCCTTCGGATTCGTGTTCCCATACCCGAAAACCCCCAAACATATAAAGTTTCTAAAAAAAACTTATTGGCTTCAAACTTTTCTCATATTGAAACACATGTGGGGGTGTGCTTGGACGAGCGTCTCAGGCTCAACAAATTCTCCGAGGGTGACTCCGAGCGGCGACTTTTAGCAGCTGCTCCAAGCGGCACTCAAAAAAGTAAAAATTATTACTTTTTTGGTATTTAGATTTTTTTATTGGGGTGCAGCTAGAGGTCGCAAAATGTTAACATATGTTAACATATGTTAACATGATGTTAACATGATGTTAACATCGATGTTAATTTTTTAAATTTGATTATTTTTTGCTGTTTTTGACTTAAATCGCTTATTAACGATTGTTTATAATGTTTCCAACGAGTTTTGAAAATTTGACCAATGCTAACATGATGTTAACATCGATGTTAATCATGTTAGCATTTTTACCATCGGCTGAAATTCGCTTAATTTTGAGTAAAAACGATATAAATAACCATTTTAGGCCATTCTGAGCAATTTCTGATGATTTAAAAAAATTTTGAAAAAAAATTGTTTTTTTTCATGATTTACCTTGGGGGGCCAAGGGTAGAGGTCGCAAAAGTCGATGTTAACATCATGTTAACATTAACATTAACATCGAAATGTTAACATCGATGTTAACATGATTTACAGCGATGTTAACATCATGTTAACATTGGTCAAAATTTTTTCAAAACTTGTTGGAAACATCATAAACGATCATAATTAAGCGATTTAATTCGAAAACAGCCAAAAAAATTAAATTTAAAAATTAACATCGATGTTAACATTTCGATGTTAATGTTAACATCGACTTTTACGACCTCTAGTTTTAATACACCCTGTAGTAGGGTTTTAGCTCGAATACTCTCTTATAGCCAGGCATTTAAGATGTTACACATTATTATTGTTTCCTATATTTTTTGCTAAAATAACTACTTTTTAAATTTAGATCGACAGTGCGAACCGAAGAGAATTCCTTACCTTTATCAAAACCAATCAGGTACAGGGTGCGCCGAAAAAAGTGGCTTTTTTGTGACCCGGAAATTTATTTTTCTAAAAATGAGCCTTCTAGGGGTAATTTTATGTGGAGAATCGTTTGCGCGAATTTCCGGAGTGTGAAGACGCGTCCCTGATCCTGATTCAGGGGAAAATTGGTTTTGAAGCGAAAATGATTATTTTTGTTTTTTGCATTTTTTTATATTTGTAAATCACTCTTCCATGGGTAATTTTATGCGAGAAATCGATTACACACGTTTTCGAAGCATAAAAACGATTCTCTGATATAGAAAATGACAAATTTTATTTTTTTCTTTAAAAATAACCAGTTTCGCTTAAAACTATTTTCCCCTGAATCAGGGTCAGAGAAGCGTTTTCACGCTTCGGGAATGCACGCAATCGATTCCCCGCATAAAATTAGAGGGCTAATTTTTAGAAAAATAAATTTCCGGGTCTCAAAAAATTTTAAAAAGCCACTTTTTTTGGCCCACCCTGTTTAATCTGTCCATAAATTTTAATTTAAAGTATATTTTAGTCAAATAGAAAGCGCAAGTCAGGCCGACTTTTTCAAAATGCTCGACGAAAAAATTGCTCAAGTAAGATAAGTCCGTGGCTTAGGGGGATGCGGGCAATCCCCAGTGGCGTCCAAGAAAAAATTTCGGGAGGGGGAATTTTCCAAACTTGGAAAAAAATTTTTGCCTTGATCCCCCTTATGTTTTTTGCTCCGCTAGGGTCGAAAAAATTTTTGCTGAAAAAACTCTTTTTAAGGAAAAAACCAGCGCCGCAGGCGGAATTTTTTTTGGTTGCAAAATGCATGTTTATTAGCCGAAAATGCTCAGAAAATTGCGATTTTTTTAATTACAAAATGTTAACTTTTTTGTGGAAAATGGGTAATTTTGAAAAATTTTAGTGAGATTCTTTAGTTAAAACAAAATAACCAGCGCCGTAGGCGAAATTTTTTTGTGATAAACGCTGTTCTTATGCCGAAAATTACGATTTTTGGCTAAAAAATGTTGAATTTTGATTAAAAAATGGAAAATTTTGGACATTTTTGGTGAAAATTTGGTCATTTTTGGTGAAAAATCAAAAGGGGACCATTAGGATTTTTGAAAAAAATTCAAACATTTTGGACAAAAACATAAGAGGGGAAAATTAGGAAAAAATTTTCGGATTTGGGGAGAGCCGTCCCCACCGAATTTTTTAATTTTTGATGAATTCCTCCCCCACCCCATGGCCACTGCATCTCCTCACCTCCAATGTGAAATTGGCCGAAGTCTGAAGACCAAATTTTCCCCCTTATTTTTCCTATGCTGTCATAATTTATTGTTTAGGGTGCCAAAAATATCCCAGATTCAGACCTGGACGAATAAAACTTATAGAATATCATTTGTTATACATATTTTCTGTGCTCGTTATATCATTATGAATTGGGTAATAAAATTTCAAAATAACTTTAAACAAAATTTGGAACTAGTATCGATTAGGTATAACGTGAAATTTTTCGAAAAAAATTTTTTATCATCTGGAATTGACTCCTCTAGGGGTAATTTTACGCGAAGAATCCGAATTTCTCATTTCCGAGACCTGAAAATCTTTCCCCGAATCAATAAATGGCTATTTATGTGACGTATATCATGTGATTCTTGTCAAAAATGTGTATAAATAGCCTTTTCTTTATTCGGGAAAAGATTTTCAGGTCTCTGAAAAGTGAAATTCGGATTCCCCGCATAAAATTACCCATAGAGGGGTCAATTCCAGATGATGAAAAAAATTTTTGTTCGAAACATTTCATATTCAGTGCGAGACCTAATCGATAATATTTCCAAAAATTTTGCCAAACAAGCAACATGAGCATATTATTCAACTTTTTTCTTCTTTCTATAGCCTTTTGTTAACTGACGAACCAAAAATCTTCTAGACTCGTTCAGAAACATTTTCGTTAAATTTGTGTGTATTCAACACTGGAAATAAAATTACTGACTAAAAGAGCACAACAACCAAAGAGAATACATTTCCCCGGATTTACTCTTGACTGCGCACCATTTTAGCTTTTACACACGTATGTCGCAGCATATTTTCGTGACTTTTCTGGAGTCTTTAAGAAACATTTATTATAGGTCGTTAGTCTTTTATTTAGCATTTTGTGTGTTGTATTTGAAAAAAAAGAAGTGTCCCTATGCAACGGGTAGGCGACTCTTTTCAATTAAATATGATAATCGTTTTCCAAATTAGCGTGACGATTACGATGATCCGGCCGAAGTTCTTCGAATGGCAAGGTTGGCAGTTAAAGAAGCCAATTCAAGAGCAGCGCGTTTGCAAAATCAGACTACACAGGTTTGACGAATTTTTTAGCTAGTCATTTTGATGATTTAGCAACTCGTTCAACGCGTCAAAGATTTGAAATATTGGTCGGGTGAAATCGATCGGTGAGCAAAATTTTCAGGATTGATAGAACTTTTTAGTGAGTTACAAGAGCTTAAAGATGACAATGAAGATCTTTTACGGTACTTTCATAAGCTTCAAACATGCATGACTATTACGAATGAAGCGACTAAATGTAATGAGGCTTGTTTTGCTGTCCGGAGGAAAAGAATTCATGTTAGTCTTATTACATACTAGCCCGAATCCGGAATAGACAGAAAGGGGGATGGAACGATCGTTCAAACAACGGGATGACCAAGAACGGAATAACAAGAATGGGAGACAAAAACAGTTCATGAAAAGGGATAAAAAGTCGTTTCTAGGGGTAATTTTATGCGAGGAATCGAATGCATGCATTCCCGCAGCGTGAAAATGCTTACTTGACATTGTTTCAGCGAAAATCCTACAACTTAAACGAGTAATGTTTGTTTGTACGGACTAACTTTTTACCGTTAATTCCAAACAGTGGAAGGATTGCGGGGATGTGCTCAGCTCGAAAAGTTAGGCGGAAATGACACCTCGATGAGGTTCTGAACCTCAGGAAATAATTTTTTCCGGGGTGCCCCTTATTCCGGGTGCATTTTGTGATCAAATTTATAAAGTACCATTGGTAATGAAATTCGCATAATTGGTGCATCGAAATCATGAGTATAAAAGGCGACGATTCGATTAGTTGATCACCGTTCGTCGAAGAACAATTGCTTTCAAGTGCTCTGAGTAAACGTTCTCGCTGCAACGTTTGGTTACATTGATGCAACGTAGCGAGGCGCCGACATTCGTGTCGAAGCGCCGAAGGTGTGACGGCCCCCGAGCGCCGCAGGCGCTCGGTTCTTTCGTTTTATATAATCTTCGACAAATTTGCCGAATATATTTAGGGTGCTCATACCCCGTTGGCGCGCACAAAAAACACTGTAAGCAACAAGTAGGGCGTTGGCGTGCCAGTGCAAAAAACACTAAGCCGTTGGCGCAAATCGGCGTTGGCACACGTCAACGCAGTTTTGGCTCAAAAAATATAGGTAGTTTTCTTGCAAGATTTTGTGGAATTTTGCATTTTTGGACAATTTCTGGAGATTTTTGCACAAAATCCGATATTTTTCTGACACGCCAACGGCATTTTCTCGTGTGTTACCGGTTTTTTTCACACGCGCCAATGCTGTTTCCCGCGCGCCAACGATTTTTATCGCGCTCCAACGCAGTT
The DNA here is from genome assembly GCA_034698545.1 of Acrobeloides obliquus. Lineage (NCBI taxonomy): Eukaryota > Metazoa > Nematoda > Chromadorea > Rhabditida > Cephalobidae > Acrobeloides > Acrobeloides obliquus. The sequence continues at coordinate 13,603 of JAQGBS010001746.1, forward strand.
TTTGCACAAAAACATAGTTTTCTTGCAAGATTTTGTGGAATTTTGCATTTTTGGACAATTTCTGGAGATTTTGCACAAAACCGACATTTTTCCGACGCGCCAATGCCTTTTTCCCGTGTGCCAACGATTTTTCTTGCGCAAATGTTATATAAAAATGAACATTTGAACAAGAAAAATCGTTGGAGCGCGATAAAAGGCATTGGCGCGTGTGAAAAAACAGGTGGCACACGAGAAAATGCCGTTGTCATGTCAGAAAAATGTCGGATTTTGTGCAAAATCTCCAGAAATTGTCCAAAAATGCAAAATTCCACAAAATCTTGCAAGAAAACTATATTTTTTGAGCCAAAACTGCGTTAGCGCGCGATGAAATCGTTGGCGCGGTGTTTTTTGCACTGGCGCGCCAACGGCTTACTTGTTGCTTACAGTGTTTTTTGCGCGCGCCAACGGGGTATGAGCACCCTTATAAAATCATGAAAAATTCAAAAAACGAAGATTTTCGTTGAATTAGGGTCAGGAAAGCATTTTCACGCTGTAGGAATGCGCATATTCGATTTCTCGCATAAAATTACCCCTTTTTACAAAAAAATTTTTTCGGAGATTAGGCCATGATTTGGACCCTCCCCCTTTAATATCTTTTTCATAGACCAATTGTTGACTTAAAAAAATGGAATCCATCATTTGTTTAGGTGGATTCCAACGATCGAGTGGATGCCGCGCTGCACAAAGAAAAAGATGTAATTGGAGATTGTGTGAAACAAATGCGCGAATTTAATGGAATCATTGAAAAGCAAAAAGAGCTTAATGAAGGTATTGATCCTTTAGAGACTAACAAAATATTTCAACGTGTATAAATTTAGATTCGAAAAACCGTTTGGTACGTGATTATACTTTAAAACAAGAAGCAATCAATGTGGATCACCGTTCCGCTGCAATCGGCGCCGACCGTAAATTTTTTTGTGTACAGTCAACTTTCGATTTAGTGATATCCCCTGTCACTAATCGAGTTTGACTATGTTTATACTTTTGCAACGCATCCCTGCGTGGTCGTGTTGGCGAGAAAATTCTCGGGGATGGGTCACCAAATCGAGATGTCACTAAATCGAGAGTTGACTGTAAATATAAAAAAAAGTGAAAATTCAACCTGAAATTTTATAGCCAAATATATGGGAAGAAGAATGGTGAATGGCGAACTCGAATA
>JAQGBS010001747.1:0-14799 GCA_034698545.1 Acrobeloides obliquus
TGGCTCATTTCAATTTTCATCGACACAAATTATTTATGCCGCCATAATGGCAAAAGGGATATGTTGCAAAATTAGGGGATAAAAAATTGACGAGGGATACAAAAAGTTTCAAAATATTAATTTTACCATATAAGGGCGTAGAAATTAAAAGTTTTTGGGACCCCCTCAAAAAGTCAGTGGACTCCATTGAGATCTTGTGACTCCACTTTTTTTCTTCTGAATCCATTTTTTCATTTTCATAAAAATGGATTCAGAAGAGAAAAATGGAGTCAGAAGATCTCAGTTGAGGGCTTCTACTAATTCGTCTTGACTGTGTCGAGAATGCACTAATTGCAAGTTGGGGAACACTAATTGCAATAAGTGCTCGTCTTGACGCATCTCGACGTCGAGACGTAAAATTTAAAGCGAGAATAACTTTTCAGGGTCAACGAATTTTCGAATGTGATCTTTTGCAATTTTATTTATCTTTTGTTGAGTTATAATTCAGATGAAGTCACATTTGATAATTCGTTGACCCTGAAAAATAAAACCGTTTCGACGCTAAGAGTGCAATTAGTGCTACAATTGGTGCTTCCATTTGAATTAGTGAAGGTCCTGAGTCGACTTGGTTTTTGAGGCATTTTCTGAGGGGTCCCAAAAACTTTTTTATAATTCTGACGCCTTTAAATTAAAAATGTTTTTATTGGTCAAAAATCAAAAATTGTTTTGTCAAAATTGAAAACACATGAGTGTTTTCAAAATCGACCTTCATTATCCATCATCATTAGCCATAAATATTCGCCAAAAAAAAATAACAAATTACTTTCCAACTCATAAAAGATAATTGTCATATGCAACAAAATTCTCCACTCCATAAAATTGCTCTCTTGTAGCTATTTTTTCGTCAAAATGGATGTTTTTAGTTGGATAAACGCATATAATTACGCAGATACCGGTTCTGTAAAATGGTTAAGTGGATTGCTTGTTTGACAAGATTTGATGGATTCTTTTTAAGAAAAATAGGGAAAAAACTTTTATAGACCGACAAATTTTTGAAAAATCAAAAAAATATCTACTAAAATTATAGTCCTAAAAAATTCAATTTGTCCCATTACTATAACTTGAAAGATACCGTTTTCAATATCATAGCTCAAAGATGTTTAATTTGATATCATTTGAATTATGATATTGAATTTATGCAGCTACAAATTATCCTAAAACATTAAACGCGCTATGTGTGCCTGTTTGTGCTATCTCCGTCACCTTAAGTCCAATTCCGTCACGATTTATACCAATCGATAGGGCTCAATGAGAGAAGAAAAGTGACACCAAAATCATGGGGGTACCCTTCAAGGAAAATTTTTTAGCCCATATACTGTTTTAACGTAAGATGATAAAGCAATTTCATCGACAAGTAAGAGGTTACTCTCATGGTCGAGTGGCTAAGACTCTTGGTTTATATAAATTGGTTGCAAGTTCGATTACCAACAAAAACCAAATGTTTTTGCCCCTGCCAAAAAAATTAGAAATACATATACTCAGAGCAAGGCCGAGCTTCGTAGTACGGGTCACACATGCACAAGGTCTTACGTCAAAATTTTCAATACTACATATCATACATGGACAAAGGTTACTGTCGACCAAAAAAAACGTCGACAGGCGAAAAAATTCTGTGATTTTAGAAAAAACGAATTCGTTTTCGATTGGCCAATACTACATATTTTTCAATTTTTTGCCGGATACTACTACATGTCTTTCGTAAACGGAAGCTTGTGCATGTGTGGTACGGGTAATATACACCTTTTTTCTCCTCCGAGCGCGATGCGTTCGTCGTGCAAATTTTTTATGCAATTTTATCGACATGTAAGAGGTTTACCCATAGATGAATAGGGGGATCGTAAACCTCCTCGCGTGGTGCGGGGGGGGGGGGGTCTAAAGGAAATTTTTGCCTTTCAGTGCCCCCTCCCCATTTTTCGGGGCCCTCGCGACGCACGGGGTCGTAATTACGACCCCCTATTCAAGTATGGGTTTACCCCAGTTTATGAACATAAAACTTTGTATGGGTTTTTAATATATAAATTTTTATAGCCAAAATTGAATTTTTGGAAAAAATTACAAAAATATACCAATTTTGTAATATTTTTCACCTATTCCTATAAAAAAATTAGTCGTGTGCCTAGAAAAGTTTGATTTTCTATCATAAATCTTTTTGTTTCTCTTGTCTGTTTCCATTTATACCCATCAATAAAACCAAAGATTTCCGAAACAACTAGAAGTTGAAGACGAAAAAGAACGCCAACTGGCAATAATGGAAGTAAAAAGTAAGCGCATAAAAACTGCGGCCTTGGCATTTAGCCAATTCGGTTTAAAATATTTGGATAGCTCCACAGTTGAAGGATAGATTAATAGATCGCAACATTTGATAGCAAAATGGATAGCGAAAAAATTGAAGGTCGACACATGTGGTGTGGAAGAAGAAGAAGAAATTTTCAAAGCAAACAAATTAGTTGGCTCTGTAGTGATTTTTGATGGCAGAGAAAAATATCAGGGACCTTGAAAAAAATTCGTCCTTATCGGTTTTTTGAAACTTTGATTAATGGATATTCTGGGATGTACACAACATAGTGAAAATTTTTGAATTTTTTTGTTACTTTTTACCAATTTTATGCTTCCAAATTTTATGACCCATCTAACTACTTCTTAAAGTTCTAAATTTTATGACCGGATTCATCTCAAAATCGATGCGCAAATTTTCCATATGTACATATAATGATCATGAACAGGCGCAATGTCACAAAGACGTTTGCAAAAGGACTTTTAAGGAATGGTTTATGGAGAGAACTACCGTCATAAAATGGAATATTTACGATTTTGGTGTGCTTTTATGACAGTTCATGCCTGGCTGAAAAGAGATCCGGAAAGGACAAAGAATCGTCGTGGTATAGTGGTTATGTGTTGCCCGAAAAATTGGGGAAATTATACAATTTTGTTATAATTCGAGAAAAAATTCGGTCAACGATCTCAAGTTCTGAATGGAAATTTTGACAATTTACAAGCTACATTTTTTACTGTAGCTTGTAAATTACAATTTTTAGAAACTTAAAGGGGGGTAAGAATCAGGGACTAATCTCCGAAAAAATTTTTTGCCAAAACAGCCTATATAGGGGTAAAATCATGCGAAAAATCGATTGTGCGCATTCTCGAAGCGTGAAAATGCTATCTTGACCCTGATCATACATGAATAAGGAGGGGGGACAAGCTACCTCGGGGCTATATGTTGTCGACCAAAAAAAAGGTCGCCATCTAATTTTTTGGCTCGGCTATATAGCTTTGAGACTTGGAACTCCGAGGCTATATGAATCTTAATTTTTAGCTCGATGAGGGGGGACAGTCCCCCCTCCCCCCTATTGATAATGTATGACCCTGATTCAGGGAAAATATAGATTTTTAATTTTTGGTGCTAGCACTCAGCACCCAAAAACACCTTGGGTGCTAGTACCCATCAGCTTCCAGCACACATGGGTGCTGGCACCCACCATCCAAAAGCGCCCATTGGTGGGTGCTAGCACACATGGGTGCTTTTGGGTGCTAGCACTCACTTTTTCGGGGCCTGATCATAATCATAAAAAGAGAAATTTACATATTTTTGTTGCGGTTCCATGAACAAGACAAACATCATTCGGCGCCTCCACAAAAGATTGCAAAAACAAAACGACCCATTTGATTGCTCACTTGTTTTTGTCCAGATTTTTTGGTCGAACGACTATTTTCGACCTCGAATCAAAGTCGGCCTGATGGAAAAAGCGTATTTACGAAAAATCGACCAGGCGGACTCCTTTCGCGTAGTAATAAAAAATTTTATGGTTGCACATTAAGCACAACTCGCTCAATTTACTTAAATTAACTTTTGGTAAATTGCTGATTATGAAAGTCGCACGATTATAAAATGAGAGGAAAAAGGTGACTTTAAGTTAAGTGTAACTAAAAAAACTCTAAACAATGAATACCATAAAAACTGTAAAATACGCCCCGGGGCGTTAATTTTTCAATCCTCCATAGAGGCGCCATTTAGAAAGGAGGGCGTTTATTTTTCAACCCCTTCCTCCCTCCAGTCACCAACATCAACCAATAAAAAAATCAATAAATTTTCACCAAAAATTTTCCAACAATCAACATCAAATAAAAATTGGTACAAACCAATACAAATTTTAAAAATGTAAAAGATATATTTTTTCTGGAAGTGGTTGATTTTTCAACCACCTGAATAGGGGGTGTTAATTTTTCAATCCTCTCTAGAGGGGGGGGGAGAATTTGGGGACCTAACCGTGGGGAGAACCTGTCTCCAGGGTTAAATAAATATTATTTTCCCTTGATTTAAATTTTGAAAAATCATCGATTGTGTACCCTTCATCGGGACAATAGGACAAAAAACTCAATTATTCAAAAAAATTCAAGATCGTCTGAATTTTTGTTTTCAGGAGGTTTTCAACATAGGGAGATGAGGAATTCGAATCTGAAAAAAAATTTTTATTTTGACTTGGAATTTATCCCTAAAAGGGGTATATCTGTAAACGAATTGGAAAATTATCATCCCCTGAATCAGTGTAATGCAAGGATTTTTATGCCTCGGTAATGCGCACAATCGATTCCTAATCTAGAAAAAAATCATAGATAGCCAGTTTTCCAGCTAAATTTCGAATTTTGATTAATTTTCCCTTCAATACACCCATCTTCTTTCCTCAATCAGTGCCAGGAAACATTTTCGCGTCTTGAAATTCTCGCAATCGATCTTTCTCGAAAACTTCTGGAGGAGTCATTTCCTCAATAATCTTACGCAGCGATCAAAACACCTTATTTATTGATCGGCTCAATACCTCATTTTCGATTTTAGTAATTTTTATTATAAATTATTCAAAAATTTTGGCCAAAAACATAAAGGAGGCCATTAGGAAAAATTTTCATCTTTTTCGATTTCGTGGAGGGATTGCCCCTCGCTACGTGCCTGATCACGTAATCAGTGGTCTGACCCTCCCCCTCCTACTGTGATCATTTCAGCTACTCCCATCATCCCTCAACCTGATCACGTGATATGTGAATGACCCCTTACGTGGATATCCTTTACCGGTTTGTCATTAGTTTCTCCATCATAGAAATATTTTCATGAAAAGTGATGTTCTACAAAGTTGCTATTAAGATCACGACAAACAGCTTTGTAGGACATCAATTTTTGTGAAAAATGTAGAATGGCTGGGTAAGGACTGAACGGTAAGGGATGACAGGTAAGGGTTGACCGGTAAGGGATAGCCGGTAAGGATCGTGCGTAACGGTAGGGGTAAGGAATGATCTAGTTCCCAAAAATCGATCGACATAAAAAGTTTGAATTTTATAATGTTTGAACAATCGTTTTAATAAACAACTTTTTTTAGCATTGGGAAAATGATATTGATTTGCATGTTTTCGTTGTAATAAACAGATACAAAATTCAATTTCACATATCTTAACAACGATGATGATTCAAAAAACAAAAATGATCCATTTTTAATGAATTTTTAGAATATCAAAAAATAGCAACTTTTGTCTGAATGGACTGGTCTTTTAAGTTTTTTTCCATTTTTGCACAATATATCCTAAACATAATCATAAATCTCCTTTTTTCGACTGTCCTTTCTAGGAAAAAACTTCTTCCATCTAGCAATGAAAAACTTGATTAATTACTTAACGCCGATTCATTATCTTTTTATCACACCCTAAAAATCTGGTGTCCGTATTAAAAAAGTGAAGAAATTGATTGATACGTTCGCAAAATTAAATTGACAGCTAGGTGTTCGAGTTTTGCACGCAAAAAGGCTCTCAATTTGAATTATACAGGGGGACGTATTATTTTTTTTAAATTAAAAAATAAATAAATTATGATATTGAATATTTTATCGAGTTATACCTCCAATGAGGCCGTTGTATTGTATTTTTGGGCACATAAATTCAGTTTCTCTCGGAGTTTTCCTGTTAGGTGTAAATTAAAAAAGTTCATAGCTCCTAAAATTAAAATAGGAAAAGTCCAAAAAAGTGTCAATATGGAAGGTATGTGAAATTTCAACGAGGAGGAGGGTGCTTTTTACGGGGGGCAGTGGAGTAGGCAAGGAGGCAGGTGCTTCTACCCCAGCGGGCCAAAATTTTTTTAAATCTCTACAAATAAGCGCAATTAATAAAATTAGTACCGGTAGTACCGATACTACCGGTACTACTTTTACTAATTTCCATTCTGGTAATTAGTAAAAGTAGCGGAATCGATTGCGCGCATTTCTGAACTCTGAAAATGCATGCCTGACCCTGATTTAGGGAAGGGGTTGAGATATTGAAGCGAAAATCAAAGAAATTCTGATTTTATTCGGAAAACAGTCGTTTTTAGGGTAATTTTGCATGGGGAATCGATTGCGCGCCTCGAGTCGTGAAAATGCATGCCAGATCCTGATTCAAAGAAGGGGTTGGGGTATTGAAGCGAAAACAAAAAAATTCAATTTTTTACCGAGAAAACGTCATTTCTAGGGGAATCGATTGCGCGTATTTCCGAGCCCTGAAAATGCATGCCTAACTCTGATTCAGAATGGGTCGGAGTATTGGAGCGAAAATCAAGGATTTATCATAAAAAATTACACTAGAAACATCTTTCCGAATAAAACTAGAATTTCTTTGATTTTCGCTTCAATACCCAATTCGCTTCAAAGCCCTTCTCTGAATCAAGATAAGGCATGCATTTTCAGGGTTTGGAAATGCGCACAATCGATTCCCCCGCCTAAAATTACCCTAGGATGACATTTTCTCGGTAAATAACTGAATTTTTTTATTTTTGCTTCAATACCTCCCCCCAATACCCCCAAGGAAGAGCTGAATTTCGGGAATGGCCCCCAATCAAAAATTTTTGAAAAAATCATAAGGGTCCCGCTTAAGTGCTTTTAAAGGCCAAAAATGATCAAAAATATCGATTTTCGAAGTCCGTAACAAGGGAGAAATTTTGTTAAAAAAAACTTCCATATAGCAATGAAAAACTTGATTAATTACTTAACGCCGATTCGTTATCTTTATCACATCCTAAAAATCTAGCGTCCGTATTTAAAAAGTGCAGAAATTGATACGTTCTTAAAATTAAACTGACAGCTAGGTGTTCGATTTTGCATGCAAAAAAGGATTTCAATTTGAATTATACAAGGGGATGTTTTATTTTAAAAAATTAAAAAAATAAATAAATAATGATATTGGATATTTGACCGAGTTATTCCTCCAATGAGGCCGTTGTATTGTATTTTTGGGCACATAAATTCAGTTTCTCTCGGAGTTTTCCTGTCAGGTGTAAATTAAAAAGGTCCATAGATCCTAAAATTAAAATAGAAAAGTCCAAAAAAGTAGTCCAAGCATAGCTCAGTGAGTTTTTATTGTTTAATAAGCAAAAGGGTGATAGTTCGAATTCTATCTCTATCCACTTGTTGTTTGCCCTTATTTTTTTGGTTAGTGTAGAGGGTACTCGAAATCTCAACGAGGAGGAGGGTGCTTTTTATAGGGGGGGGGGGGCAGTGGCGTAGACATGGAGGGCAGGTTCCTCCTCCTAGCCAACCCTTCTCGCTACGCCACTGCCTCCCCCGGCGAGTTAAAAAAATATTCCCTCCCCCATATATTTTTTTAACTCGTCGGGAAGGGGCAAAGGCTTAGGGAGAAGGGTCAGCTAGGGATTTCTAGGAACTTCAACAACGGGGTTCAAAACGGCATGCGGAATTTCCACAAAGGTCGATTTTCTCCACTTTCCCGTGATCAAAAACAAAAAATTCATTCATATTAAAGTTCCCCATATAGAAAACCCCTGGATACAAAAAATCAGCTGATTTGGACATTTTGTTTGAAAGTTATATTTTTTTACTGCAAGGAGGATCAAGAGGTTAAACAAATCGAATTTTTAAATCAGCTAATTTTTTGTACCCAGGGGTTTTTCGATATTGGGAACTTGAATATGAAGGAATTTTTTGATCACGGGAAAGTGGGGAAAATTGATCGTTGTGGAAGTTTCTAGATCCGGCTAGGTGCACTTCGCCAAAACAGGCTAATTTTTTCCAAAAACATAAGGGGGACCCTTATGTGTAGAAATTTTGGAGCTGTCCTAGCTAGAAGGAGTCAATCAACAGAGTTCGAAAAGATGAGTTAAAATTTATCAATTTTTTTCTCGATATGACCTATATAGGGGTAATTTTGGCTCACTGGGAGAGAGCACCTGTCCCCCTTGCTTATGCTACTGCGGGGGAGGGATATTTTTTCCAATTATTTTTTGTAAATGCACTAGATGAAGCCTTACCTCCAATATAATTTCCGCAAGTGAAAATGTATGGAAACCATGGTGATCCAGTAACCCGTTGTAGATCCAGATACATTTTTTCATGCCATCCTTTTATCAAAGCTGTATCCAAATAGTGAAATGGTATATCCGAATAATGGGTTTTTAGTAAAAGCTTTGCATTTTCACACGGAAGACAATTCGGCAAGCTATACAACATAAGGGGGTACATTTTTGTTAGAGCCTTTATATAACTGGCATACGCGTAGTCTTTCGAAAGGAGCAAAAGTTCGTTCTAAAATGTTTGCTTTTGAGCGCTCATAATCTAAGGAATGGTACACCAGAGATGTAACCAAAAAATATTAGTGGATGGAGAAATGAACAACTCCGAATCTCGACTTTTTTATCGACGCTCCATTTGTAAAGATCGCTTGAACCCCTATGTATCTCTGGACCTTAAACTGACGTTGTCAGCCCACCAACTATACGTCACCCTACCTTATAGGACACCAGTGGTGGATCCAAGAGGACAGGGGAGGGGCATGCCTTCTGCCCTCCCCAAAAATTTCTTTTTTTGGGGAGGAGGGCAAAATTTTATTTTGGCCAAAATTTAATAAAAAGTGATTTTTTACCTAGTTGCCTCCCCCCTCCCCGCTCAATGAAATCCCAGAACTGCTCATGTAGAACACTCCATAAAAACCTACTATTGTTCCATTTTTCATCACAATATTATTATTTTGAGCTTCAATCATGACGTAGACACCAAAAATTTGTACCCAAACCAAAATTTTATGAATCATTGTAGTGTGGAAAAATTTTTACCTTAGCAAGATTTTTATATACTTAATACTTTCTTCTGTTCGTGACTGCTTATCTTAGTTTTGGTTCTTTGTTTCAAAGAATTTTTTGTTTGCTTATGCTTAAAATTCAAACATATGCTAATTTTTAGGCATTATACATTTCCTTTTTGAGGAAAAAAATGTTTGTTTAAAAATTGATTTATACAAAATATAACTAATACAATCGAAGCTTAAAAGACCAGTCTACTTTTGGGGAAATGATGTCATGCGATAGAACACAAAATTTGGAGCATTGTTTGCTTTTACAGCACTACTTGAAAATCTAACGGTAAAAAGTTATGATCGAAACAAAATTGTAATTTTTGAATTCAAATGAGTTTGAACATTGAAGCAAAGAGCCGGCACTCAGGCATCAATCAGATCGTTTATTGAAACGATTTAATAAAATATTATAAAATTCAAAATTCTTGAACATTTAGAAGAAAATAAATATAGCATTTTTTATAATTCGACGAGGCGGATAAAATGACACAAAAATTATTGAATTCGAACAATGTTTTGGGTTATTGAAACGTAAACTCTGATTCAGAATTTTTGTTTCAATAACCCAAAGCATTTTTTAAATTCAATAATTTTGGCGTCATTTTATTCGTCTCGTCGAGTTATAAGAAATGCTGTATTTATTTTTTTTAACTGTGTACGGATTTTGAATTTTATAATGTTTTATTAAATCGTTTCAATAAACAACAATCTGATTGATGCCTGAGTACCGGCTCTTCGCTTTAATGTTTAAACTCATTTGAATTTAAAAGTTACAATTTTGTTTCAATCATAACTTTTTACCGTTAGATTTTCAGGTGGTGCCGTAAGAAACAAAAAATGCTCCAAATTTTGTGCTCTATCACATGGCATCATTTCCTCAAAAGTAGACTGATCCTTTAAGGAAAATTTTAAGGGTGAAACTATTTGAATGAAGTGTAACATATTCACACATTTTTTATCAAGATTGGTTCAAATCCAGTTTGAAACGCAAAATTTTTGCATATACTCAAATTTTGCAACAACTATAGTCCGTTTTCGCGCAGAAAGAAATTTTTGGATACTGCTATGGAAAAGTTAGGGCGCCAGATTTCTCTCTCTTTCTGAAGGGGTTCAATCCAAGGAAAAATTTTTATTTTCAGCTATTCAAAAAAGTTGTTAAAGTAACTCCTCTTCAAAATTGTATGAAAAAGTTTGCCTATCATTATTTTTTGATTTTTACCTTTGTGGGGATAGGCCTCTGGCGTACTAACCACTTGACTATGATGTTCAAAAATTTCAGCCTGGCACGGAAATGGACTATATTTATTTTTTATTTATAAAATTTTTAAACAACAAAATGAAGGAAATAATATATAATGGATTTAAAATTTCTTTATCCTGTATAGAGTGAAGCAAAATAAAGTGGATTTTTTAAGTATTTTAATTTTCATTAAAATAACCCTATAGGGGGTTTTCTACTCGAGGAATCGATTGCGCGCATTTCTGAACTTAGAAAACGCTTCCCTGATCTTGATTCAGGAAAAAAATGTGTATATTGAAGTGAAAATAGATTAATACAGAATCAGGTAAGCGTTTTCAATGTCCGGAATGTGCAATCGATTTCTCGCATAATCCCCCCATAAGGTTAATTTTTAAAAATTAAACAACTTGAAAAGATTTGAAAAAATCTCAAAAATCTATTTTTTGTCTCACCCTGTAATAAAAATGTTATATTTCACCGGCTGGCTTTAGTATATTGATTTCCACCGATTGCCCGTTATGTTCCCAACGAGTCCAATAAGGGCATCGGAGAGATGCTTCAATCACATTCGTATTATCCACTTCAACAAATTTATAAGGAATCATTTCTAGCCTAAACATTTGATATGACATAAAACATGTTAGATTTTCTGGGCATGGCATACTTTAAAGCTTTTCTGGCTAATTTTCTCTCTACAGCGTTTCCTAGTCCTTGGCCTCTATGATCAGGGTGAGTATAATGGAGTCGAAAAATTCCGGATGGGTCAAGAAGTTCAAATGCTATAGGTTCATTGTTGCCATCTTGTTTGACCAGAGCATAAGGCATTCTTCTCAAAAGTACTCTGGAATAAAGTTTTGTCTATTACACTGTTATCGATGGAGAAGGGGGATGAAAAGTTGAGGTTAATGAAGCTGAAAGTTATCAAACAAAATCAGAAAGCAATTTTTCTCTTCATGATCGATTTTTTTGGGAGGAATCTATAAATGAACCCATTACAGGGGTTTCATATATAGCATCCTTTGTAGGGAGAGAGAAAGAACTACAAGACAGAGTGGCAGTAACGAATCCAGAATTTGGTTTGGAGGGGATAACTAGGTAAAAACTTAATTTTTCTATCGAATTTTGACCAAAAATGCCATTTTTATTAAATTTTCGATTTTGGGGGTATCCCCCTCCCCCACCTGGATACGCCTCTGCTGGTTGGTGTAATATGGCAATAGGAGTGGGGGTACATACTTACTCGTTATGTTTAAAATCCTTTCTATTATTCATTTCCGCCATCCTTTGCGCATCTTTCTCTTCATCAGCCTTAACAAAACTATAACCTTGTGGCAGCTCAATTTTTTGCATCAAAAGCTTAAATATTTGCATTTCTGTCATATAAAACAAATTAATACGAATTCTATAATTTTCTCTAGATGGGGTATTTTCTTTGCTCCATTTTTCAAACTAAAAAACATTTTTGGATAACAAAAGCTAACTCGTAAAAAACATACTATGTCAACAAATTTTTGTGTAGCTAGAAAAACCATATATTTTCCTCTTTGGAATATTTTTGGAAAGTGATCTTTAAGAGTGGAAAAGATTTTATAGATTTCATCACCTGTAAAAGTAGTGTTTTGGTTGGAAGCGAGTTGAATGTATTCTCTAGAAAACTTTGTTATAAGGTATTTCTCACCAAATGAAAAAAATCACCACTCATGGCGCGGGAGCAAGTGGCGCAAAATTCATCTTGAACAGGGAAGGTTTGATCATTTGAGATCGATTTTTTTATTGGATGAAAAAGTTATAAAAACAAAAAAAATTTTATCCTTCGGTTATCGAATCACCCCCTTCTTGATGATTTTGCGCCACTTGCTCCCGCAAAATGAGTGATAAACTTTTTTCTCTTGTCATGAATGCTCCATACCGTGTTTCCAAACTTTCTCTAACAACAATCCACAACTTTTCACCCCTCAAATTTTCATATATTGCAATATGAAATTCAGCCTCAGGAAATATTTTCTTCATTTTTGCATCGATCGAAAAATGAATATATAGCAGTTCAGGAAAAACTCGAGTTGCTTTTAGAGATTTGTGCAAACTTTCTTGGGTTTCACAATATTTTAACATTTTTTGAGCGAGAAAATAACAAATGCGACAAATTTTTACACATATAAAAATGGTCAAAAATCATGCATTGTAGTGCTTGATTCTTATCAAAATGATGATTATTTTCATCGAAAAGAACATAATGCACGACTTTCTAATACATGACTTCTTTTTTATTGAAGGTAGTGTTCGATACCCTCTCGAAAATCCCGGGATTTTTGGCACTCCGTTTCGAAAATTTTAATCGAAACTCGATCCCGTCCCGGATCCCGACCTTCACATACCCGTTCCGAGTCGAGATAAATGCTCTGATTTCCTTGACTCTGATTTAGGGAGATAAGAGCGTGTATTGAAGCACGCTTCAATACACGCTCTTAATTCCCTGAATCAGGGTCAAGGAAGCATTTTCAAGCTTTGGAAATTCACGCAATCGATTTTTCGCATAAAAGTACCCTTAGAAAAGTCATTTTTGCACAAATTCAAAAAAAAAGTTTTTTCGGAAGTGCTGCTGCAAAGTTTACCCCCTCTTTAACTCTTTAAGGCTGTTTATACTAGTTTTAATATTTCATGGGCCTTCGCACAGGAGTGCCTTCGGTTTAATAGCAATTTGGCATCGGTACATTCAGATAAAGAAATGAATTTTATTATGAGTTATGAGCTACCTCGTAAGTAAACTTTTTTAAATTTGTGAAGGGGAACAAAAAACGCATTTGTAGTTTTTCTTAAAAAAAAAATAAATTCATATTTTTAAATATTTTTCTTTAACACTCAAATGGTCGTCAAAAAAGTTTTTGCCTAAAGACAGTTATTCATGCTGGTTACGAATTTGAAAATTTTTTTGAAAAAACGTCCTCTATGAGGGAAGAGGTCTAGGTCCCCATCTTTGAGAGCATACCTCCAATTTTAGGTCGTTTTAGTGTTATGAAAATAACTTTTCATAGAGACTGAATTGATTCCTCATCGACCACTAATTGAAAAGATGAAATCAGCACTACAGCTTTTATAAAGACATCTATAGAAAATTTTCGATTCAATAAAAAGTTACGAGGATGTGCGCAATCGATTTTTCATCCTATTTTTACCCCTCGTGACTATTTGAGTAAAGAAATGGTACAATTTTAGCGTTTCGTAGCTTAGTTGGTATATGGTTAGGCGTTAAAGCAATGGGAAAAATTAATGGCCAAATAATTGCTGAAAATATTGATTCAACACCATTCGATTTTCACAAGTTTGCAAATGATGAACCTAATGGCAACATTTATCGAGAGAACTGTGTTATCTATTACCCGAGATCACTCTCAACAACCTATGAATCTTATAAAGGATTTTGGGCTGATGAACTTTGTATGGATGGCAATGCTGCTACCGGATATATTTGCAAGAAACAAGCTAAAGATTGTTTGTAACGATTATTTTTTATCTTTTAGAAAAATGATAAATTTTTATTTCAAGCTAAACAGATTAAAATATCACATTCTGCTATAAGTGAAAATTATGACAACTATTGAGCACCAAAAATATCACTAAACCCACAAAAAAGTTCTGGAGTTGGGGAGGGGGAGGTACTTGTACTGGGGTTGATCTTGATGATGCAAATTGTCTCCACCCCTTCAACTGCACCAAATGTGGCGTGCATCCTCCTAACCAGGTTGGAACAGGCTATGAATTTTTTTGTGGGTGGGGCAACAAAAGGCAAAGTATCACAACATTTTTCTCGTTGAAAATTTTGTTACATCAATCATCTGTGGCATCAACATCTTTTGATGTCGCTTTTAGTTCTGTAGGATTCAAAGCACCATATTGAGCTACAAGATATCCAGCTAGCTAAAAAACTTAAATCCATAATTCTTATTAACACTTCTTTCAAAATTCCGGTTTATTCAGGTATTTTTGACCATGCTTAATACATTCCACAAAAAATTTCAAATAAGTCCCGTGAATACCGAATATACCAGCTTTTATTTTGAGGCAAAATTAAATCGACTCATGTGGGATTTGAACCCGAGACCCTTAAACTTGAATCGGAGAGCACTACCACTGAGCCACGTTCACAACAAAATTCGTATTTTTAATTTTAAATATAATTTAACACTGGGAATACTCCTTTTGTTCCACGGGACTTTGAAAAAATTTTTGTGGAATGTGTTAAGCATGGCCAAAAACACTTGAATAAACCAGAATTTTGAAAGAGTGTTTTCGTATTAATGATCTACTTCATTGTGTCCATTCATCATGGCACATTTTAACGGAGTCATGTCCAACTTTTTCGAGAGTTCGTTGACATTAGCACCTCTTTCGATTAAAGTTATAACGGCATCTCGTTTTCCAGCTTC
>JAQGBS010001748.1:0-14796 GCA_034698545.1 Acrobeloides obliquus
TCCCATTAGACTTCTGGGAATTTATTTTCTGCACAAAAGAGAAGGAAGGAGCCCAATAAAATGTATTTGTCTTAGAAAGCTTTATCCAATAAAATTTGTAATGGAGCTCAAAGTGAGTGACAAGAATGTCGCCGTATGACGTGTTCGTGAATGTTATTGGAGGAATTTCCGTCGTTTCGGACAGTGGTGACGAAATTTTTTGACTTCTTCAAGGGCATGAAGAAAGAAGGAGAAGTTAATGTAATAGGAAACGAGCCTACTAGATAAAAATAGAAATAAAATGACGAGGGAAACGAAGTTTAGGTAAATGTATGGGTGAAGTAAAAGTTGTAAAAGATTATTTTTTAAATTGTATTATTGAAATTTAGCATCATGGCTTCCATAGGTCGGCAAGATGGGGGGGGGGGGAGGGGACTTCCGATGCGGTGGTCCGAATACGGATATCCGAATTTGACATTTTTGAAGCAAAAAATACTTTTCTGATTCAGGAAAGGCCTATGATTGAAGCGAGCAGTTAAAAAATCGCATTTTTACAACTTTTCGCTTCAATACACAGGCCTTTCCTGAATCAGGGAAGCATTTTTCGCTTCGTAAATGTCAAATTTGGATATCCGTATGTTTTTACCCTAGAGGGTTCAATTCCAGAAAAAAATTTTCGAAATTTTTTTCATATAGGTGACCCCCAAAAAATTTTTTTTAAATAAAAGTATTTTTAAAATATAAAGAATTTGTAAATTTATCATCCCATATCATCTTTTTTAGTACATTAAAAAATGTGCAGTCATGTCCGAGTGGTTAAGGAGACAGACTCGAAATCTGTTGGGCTTTGCCCGCGCAGGTTCAAATCCTGCTGACTGCGAAATTTTTTTGCATTTGATAAAATGTTTTCTTTAACATTTAAACAACAAATCATTTTTGCGTAAAATGTTGTTGGAAAATTAAATTTTAATCTTCAATTTCCGAAATTTTGTGCCGAATATTCAGTGTTTCAATTTTGTGCCCAAAAATTTGATTTTTGTTCCCATTTTTTAATTTCTTGCGCTAATTTTGAAAGCTCGTATGCCAAAAGTTTGGTAAAAAGAAATTTTTGAAAATCTTTTTTTAACCTGTGTTAAAAAATAATATGGTTCAAATATCAAAACACAGATAATTTGTAAGTTGTTTTATTATTCAAATATCTTTTTACTCTCACGGACTATATAGATGCATAAAGATTTATATAAAAAATAGATGAACATTTTTGAGTTTTCCTAAAAAAACTTTTTCACATATGACATTTTTGAACTTATTTTAAAAATATGAAATCATAGAAAAGTTCGTTTTGATATGATTAAAAGTGCTTAGGCTTAGGCTTAAGCTTGTGCTTAGTCTTAGGTTTAGTTTTAGGCTTAAGCTTGTACTTAGGCTTAGTCTTAGGTTTAGTTTTAGGCTTAAGCTTAGACTTGGGCTTAAGCTTGTGCTTAAGTTTAGTCTTAAGTTTAGTCTTAGGCTTAAGCTTAGTCTTTTTTAGGCTTAGGTTTAGGATAGGCTCAAACATAGGCTTAAGCGTACGCATTTTAAACAAGGAAAAATTTCAATCTCACCACCACGTCATAAAAATAAAAGTCCACCGTCATAGACTCTCTTATGGAATTTTATAGTCAAATTTGATCAAGGGCCACAAAAATTTTCAACGTCCTAGCTCCTACTCCACTTTAAGTGCATTAACTTGGAATTGAAACTGCATTTTTATTGGAGCCGTGAGGCGGAATTTTATTTTATTTTTTTTCCAAATTAGTCACAAAGTGCTCATAAAAAATATGATAAAACATAAGGAAAGGGAGAAAAAGTTTGAATTTCTGAATGAAAGTTAAAATAAATTTGTTCAATTCGTAAAATCACGTGCATAAGAAATTTTTCAAGTGGTCTAAAAATTTTTATTAACTTATTTTTGTGGTAGATTTTAATCAATCTTCTTTAAACCAGAACAAATTCATAGTTTACTCGACTTGGTTGGGGGGGGGGTGCATCAGGGACGGTGCCCACATGCCTGAAAAATTGTCTTTTAAAAATGATGTTTTTCGATTTTATAAAAAACCTTCAAAAATGACTTTTATCAGAAAAAGCCCCACCACATACATGGCGGCCAATTACATCTTTGGGGGGGGGGGAGATAGCAAATTTCCACCCCACCCCAACAATCCAAAAAATGATCCTCATTTCATCAACAACATCAAGGGACCAACTCCGGAGGTTTTTCTGGGTGTATAAAATACATGAACAAGGAGGGGGACAAGCTACCTCGAGGCTATATGTTATCGACAAAAAAAGTCCCCATCTAATTTTTTGGCTCGGCTATATAGCTTTGAGACTTGGAACTCTGAGGTATATGATAATTTTTGGCTCGATGCTAGCTACATGAGGGGGAGGAACAGTTCCACCATTGATAATGTATGGTGTATAAGATAAAATTGAAAGCAAGTAATCCCTATGGATTTGATGAAAATTATGGACTTTGAAATTTTAGACAGACATTCTGATTAAAACAGTAAATAAAGTTGTTGTCAAGAATAGTGAGAAGGTATAAAAATCCGACAAATAAAATTATTCCGGTGTTACAATCTTTTCTTTTGGGAATTTTATTGTAAATAAGATGATGTAATAAAAACAGAAAACTTTTTAAAGATCTTTCAGGAATAACTAGATAAACATAAAAAGTTCAAAGTTCTTAAAGAAAAGCTATAACGACGATTGGAGAATTTTGTTTAATTTTGCCACTTGCCTGCACCTTTTCGACATTTTGGTGCGCCGCGGAGAATCGATCGCGCATATTTCCGAAGCGTGAAAACGCTTCTCTGATTCAGGAATGCAATTTTTCGGCTAAAATTCGAATTATTTACATTTTCGATTCAATACTCCTACCCCATACCCTGAATGAGGGAAGCATTTTCAGAGTTCAGAAATGCGCGTAATCGATTCTCCCACATAAAATTACCCCAGATGGATGTTTTCAGGGCGAACATAAAAAATTTTTCGATTTTCGCGTCAATACACCGAATCCATTCCCTGAAAGAGGGTCAAAGAAGTGTTTTCATGCTGCTCCGGGAATGCACGATTTATTCAAAGCCATAACACAAATAAATTCCATCATCATAATAAAAAAATAACTGTTTATAAATTTTTTAAAAGCTTTTTGGGAAAAGTATGCCTTACTAATCTTGAATACCTATTAGTCTTTTATATTTATGAATAGCCGAAATTTTCTTTTGTTTTTATGACGTAGATTTTTCATATTTTCGTCCTTTCCGATGAACACTAGAATAGTCTGATGTTTAAAGGGCAGTTTTCTAGCCAGAATTTTACGCTGAATGGAGCTAAAATAGAATTTTGGAGCTAAAATAAAATTTTAAAACGTTGAAGAAAAATGTAAAAATGCGAATTTTTGAAAATGGTGCTATTTTTCTTGTTGACGCAATAACTCCTCGTAGGAATTGTTTTGAAAGATAGTTGACCACTCATGAGAAAGGTAGTGATCAGTGCTACAACTTTTATATCGACTCCTATAGCAAGTTTTCGCTTCTATAAAAAGTTATACTCTAGTCTTCAAGGCATACCCTCATTTTTTGCCGGGTTTTTGACAAAGATCGGCATTTTGGGTCCAGTAACAGTGGTTTTCAGACAAAGTACTCCTCCCCAAAAATTTGCCCTGATTCCCACAAAAATTTTGGTATTTGGGTTTAGGCAAAAACTTTTGACGGCAAGGGAAGTCGAACCCCGGATCGACTGATCATTGTCCTGCAACCGATCTACTGAGCCTCCTGTTTTTAATTGATTCCATAATTTTTTACTTATATAGTAGTGTATGTTTTTTATCTCCTCAGGATTAGAGTTATAGCAGCTAGTTTTGTTATTTCTAAAGGGCTATCAGGTGTGCTCTTTCAGAATATATAGGACTTTTTGAAAAACTCAAACGTCACTTCGTGCATGTCCCTTGTTAATGATGAAATATATCTTGAAATGCTAAAAGAATCTGCTCTTCAAGAATTCGAAAGAAAAATGAAAGCAACAAATTGTTTACAATTTTCCCTCCACTCTCATCCCACTTCAACTACACGTGGACACGTGAGTTGAAGAATGTTGGGGCCCACGCATGCACTTAGCATAAAACCATCCAACCAAAATGTTGTTGATAAAATTTCACGTTTTCGGCATAATTAAACATTTTTTGTTATATTTTGGAAAACTTCAACCTACATGTTTTGCGTAAGCATGTTTGAAAAGCTATTAAAAAATACTTTTTGTGATGTGTAACTTGTCAATTCTAAGTTGAACATATCCAATATTGCATAAAAACAGAATAGACACTTTTATACGATATGCCTTAAGTTTTAAGGCGCACAGTTTGTCGTAGAAACTTAAATTAAATGCAATAATTGGGTTTATCCGATGACTGACGTCAGAGATGTCCATGTCCATCAAGAAGAAGAACAACTTTAACTTTAATGGAATGTCATTCAAAAGCATAGAAAGTTTATTTATTTCTATAGAACATGTAATACCGAGAAATATTTTATGCAATTTACAACAAGGGGATGATCTTAAAATTTATCCAAAGAAACTTTTAGAGACCATACATGGATAGCATCCAGGTGGGAATTTTCAAAAAAAACCCACAACCCTCATTTGGCCCCCCTCCCAATGTGGTCGAAAAGTTGGCGACCAAAAAAAAGATTGACAAATTTAAAAAATATTCTTTTTTTCCAAAAAGCAACCTACTTTTCGACTATTAATCCTCAATTTGTCGGCCTTCCGACCTACGTTGCCTTTCACACTCCCTCCAACCCCGACTCACAACCTCCCCCCCCCCTCAGCTGAAAAACCTGGAATCACCTGGGGTCTGCTCATGTATGTTAGGGACCATACATAAATTACGTTTACAAATTTTTTTCTTGACCCCATTTCACTCCCAATAACAGTTAGATTTGGTAGTCTGTTTAACGTGAAAAAGTAGGGATTTTGGTAAAATCGTTAGATTTTTTGAGACACACTTCCAAGTAGGGGCAGAGCACGTATCCTATCTAGTGGGTGAAAAAATCCGAGAAAAATCACAAGGATCCTTCTTATTTTGCCGTCCGAAGGCTCTCCAACATAATAAATTACTTTTTTTTGGTGGTGGCCTTCCCTAATCGACCTTTACTAGTAGTCCCTAGGAGCTGTCCAGATATTACGTTATCAATTTTTCGGATTTTTTATCCCCCCCCCCCCCGACGTTATCAGAAATGCACTAGCGTTATCAACTTTTGATGAAGAGGACTGATCCTCTCCAACATGATAACATAATATCTGGACGACCCCTTACTGCGCTGTCCCTCCCCCCACATGCAAACGAAATTTATGGATAGTCTCCAGGGCCGTAGGAGCATTTTTTCCAAAAAAATTATCTTTTGCGTTTTGGCTCCTAAAATTCTGAAAAAATGTTTTTTGGATAAAGCGCCTATGGGGTGGGGTTCATTTTTAGCCAGGACTCAAAAAAATTCGGACTCTCGGAGGGGCTGAAAACACGTTTGATTTTAAGATCCACTCCTATCTTCCCGTATCTCTTTAAACGTTCTAATTACATATCCCCAAGATCCACTTTTGACAAGTCATAATTTCCAAAATGGTGCTTATAAAAACGATGAGATCTTCTATAAAAGAAGCGGATTGTAGCCGAAATAAATTGTGTTAAAGTAACAGAAGATATGCCTAGGTATAAGCTAAATTGGCCACCAATTTGTGAGATGAAGCCGGGTAAGGTTGTTACCTGGATTTCTTCGTAGACTTCGTACTAAAAATTATTTATTTGAAAAACGATTTTAAAATGTTAAAAATTTTGATTTTTTAAATGCCAAGTTTGACATTTTTGGTGAAAAAATTGCAAATTTTGGACAAAGTTGATTGAGGACTACAGTCAAACCCCGCAATAGTGACTCCCAACTCTGACCTAAAATCCACGCCGGAGGCGCTTTGGTCTAGGAACTGATTTATAGGGTGGGGGACTTTTGCGCCCTCCCATTTGCGCACCTGATATTTACGCACCCGACTTTTGCGCTCCGACATTTGCGCACCGACATTTGACCCCGACATTTGCGCACCGACATTTGCGCCACGACATTTGCGCCACGACATTTGCGCCACGACATTTGCGCACCTTCAAACTCATATATGAGCTATCCGAATACGTATGTTTTAAGTAAACAAATTTTACGTGCAGATTTTTAAAATCCTAGTTACGTCACTGCCTCTACCCCACTCAAAATAACAACAAAATCATCAGAAAATAGATCCTCAACAAGCAAAAATTATACATCCGCAGCAAAACTTATTTTAGTCTTCCTTAAAACCTTATTTTAGACTTCTTCAAATAAATATTCAAACGTCAAAAATCAAAAATATTTTGCTCTTTTTGTTAAAATTAGATTATTCGTCTTCCTATATCTGACTATACAAAGGTTCAAGCCTTAAAAGATCAAGCTCATTTGCTGAATCACAACAACAATTTAACCCAACAACACAATATTTGAACAGTTGCCAAGGATGAACTATTTTTGTCAAGTGATGGAAATATGGAAAATGTATAAAAATCTCGTTTGATTCAAGAAATTATTATTGATTTGGATTTGTGTCGAAAAATTACTGATCTAACCGACATGGCTAAATTATTAGTATTTGTTCTTTTGGGTGTATCGGGTGTTCTCGGACAACGATCTGGTTATCAAAATGGAGGTTTTGGGCAAACTGGTGGTTTTGGCTCAAATGGTGGCTTTCCCAACCAAATTGGTGGATATGGAGGACTTGGACAAAACAGTGGAGCTGGAGGATTTGGTCAAAATAGCAACTTCCCTAACCAAAATAGCGGATTTAGAGGATTTGGACAAAACGGTGGTGTTGGAGGATTTGGCCAAAATGGCGGTTTTCCCTACCCAAATAACGGATTTGGACAAAATGGTATAAATGGAGGATTGAGAGGAAGTGGAGGATTTGGTGGTCTCGGACAAAATAGTGGATTTGGCCAAAATAGCAACTTCCCCAACCAAAATACCGGATTTGGACAAAATGGTATAAATGGAGGATATAGAGGAAATAGAGAATTTGGTGGTCTTGGACAAAATAGCGGATTTGGCCAAAATATCAACTTCCCTAACCAAAATACCGGATTTGGACAAAATGGTATAAATGGAGGATTGAGAGGAAGTGGAGGATTTGGTGGTCTCGGACAAAATGGCGGATTTGGCCAAACTGGTAGCTTCCCCAACCAAAATGGCGGATTTGTGCCAAATGGAAGCATTAGAAACCAAAATGGATGGATTGGAACTGGTGGACAAGGTGGAAAAAAATAAATCCACTTAAAAGTCAGAAATAATTAAAACTCTCATTTAACAAAAATATGTAAATTTCATTTTTTTTCAAAAATAAATTTATTTTACCTGCAAATCCTGATAACTCATTTCCAACCAAAATGCCTCATCCGGTGAAGTTGGACCTTGCTCTATACTTGTAAAAACTTGCATCGTCGTATCCATTCGGTTACATGCTGTCTTACAGTCAGAAGTGTCAAAGGACCATGATTTTTGTGAGGAACCGCAAAAATCATGGTCTCGGCCAGGCCTTTTTTTAGGGCTGTAAAAGCCCCCGGGCCCGTGAGGCCATCCAAATATTACTTGATCAACTTTTTGGGGATTTTAGACTTCCCCTATGTTCATGTAATGCCGAGCTTTCTAGAAAGCTACTTCGAACCCAATTTGAGCAAAAACATAAGGGGGATCATTAGGAAAGATTTTTAATTTTCAACGAATGGGGGGGGGGGGGGAACCACCACGGTCATACATGGGCAAGTATAGAGGTGCGAATCTTTTTTGAGGTAGTCCCCCTCCCGACAATAAGGGTCCAGACGACCTCAAATGTTCAATTTTTTAAAAATTTAATCGATTTTTTGAAAGTTTGAAGCAAAAATTTGAATTTTTGAGAATTTTGAGGTGGTCCCCCTTAAACTTTAGATTTTGAGTGAGTCGGTCAGGGGGTGGCACCCTCCCCTTGCCCAATATGACCCCGGTTCCCCCACTGTAATCAAGCGTGATCATTAGCTTACACCCCTCATTCCATGACTTCAAAAATTAAGTTATATCTGGATGGCCCCATAACTTCTCCGCTTACAGCTCAGGTTCACATTTTGACCAGTTATAGTATCATAGTTTTTGGCAATAACATAGGGGTCGCATATTTCCAAATTTGGTGTTTTATATTTGAGGTAGAAGACTGTGCAGTTGAAATTATTGATAACTTTGTTATAGAGCCAGGTTTCTACAAAACAAGTGCCTTTGCCATAGCCTGGGCGGTTGTTGACGCATTGGTTGTTGATGGGTAGCATGATGAGTTGGCGAGCGGTGAAGCGAATGCGATTCCAAGTATTGTAGTCGAGATACATTCGTGGAAAAGTGGCGACGTCACGGAGTAGGTCGGAAATGTAGATTACAGATTGGAGCTAAAAGGGTGATTATGAGGCATAAACAGCGGTCACTGACTAATCAGCACATCAGCACCCCTGGCGTAGGGAGAAGTGTCGGCAAGGGGGTAGCTGCTTAAAAAGGTTGTTTTTCCAAAAAACATAAAGGGGATCCTTATGATTAGAGATTTAAAAAAATTTTTAGTCTACTAGGGGCACCTGCCTCCCCCCTCCACTCTCTTGTAACCCTGACCCTCCACACGCATTTTTGGATTAACAAATGAATGAAATTGAATTTTTAGGCAAAAACAGATATTTTTTGACGATTTTTGGTAAAAAATGAATTTTTTTGGTGAAAAATTTTTGGTGAAAAAAAATTTTAAAAAATTAAATTTTTTTTGTTAAAAATTACCTGCAGTCCAGTAGAATCCGCTATCGGACTATGCATCCTTGCCATCATAACTGTTAACTTTCCAACCTCATCTGGATCTTCTTGTGGGAAATCTCTCAACCTCATACATTTCCCCCGTAGCATCATATAATAATCCAAGAAAATATCGCAGCAATTGATAACCTCACTACCATAAGAGCATGATCGTAAAAACTAAATTTTAAGCAAACGAGTAAATTTTTTCCAAAATTGGGGGGGGGGGGTACTTTTCACAGAGTGGTTTTTGCTAAAATTGGAGGAAATTCTAAATTTTAAAAATGAGTCATGCTATTCGACTCAACTCATCGAGACGAGTAGAATGAATACCATAACATGGGGTTTTTCTTCCCGAGCCCATGGCCGAGTGGCTAAAGTGTCAGATTTGTAGTTTATAGGCTAGGCTTCAAATTCCGCTTCGAATTTAAAGTTATCCAACTTTATCATCATCATGTTGAAAACTTTATCATCATACTAGCAGAAAAATTCAAATTGCCGAGGTCGACAATTTCTTAAAGTTAACCCCCCCCCCCTCGCGCCGTAGGGGAGGGGGATTAACTTTACCCCCCTTCAAATGATATTGGGCACTATTTCTAGCTAACATTCTCTTACATCATGACAATTGTAGCCATATTTCTTGAAAAAATAATCATAAAAGTCCTCCAATTTTTGATCCCCTATCCATCTTTTAAGCATGCTATTCATTTCTCGAAGTTCGCTATCAGTCATATTCGAGATAATCGGTTGCATGTTGTCGAACCCTGATCCAGCTATGAGAAACCCAACTAGGTTGTTAACAGTTTCATTTTCAATGCCAGGAAAAATTTTATCGAGGTCTAAATTTGAAGAAAATTGTTTCGAAAAGACCAATACCTGATTTTATCAAGGTAAAATTTAAAGCATCTGCATTTTTTGGGCATAAAACTATTCCTGGGTAATATATGGATTTGTTCTAAAAAAGTTCATTATTTGTCAACAATTCTGTTATTTCGAATTTATGCGGGCTGATAAAAAAATGCTTGAAAAATTAAAAATTATGAAATTCGATCTTGAAGAGTTCGAATTCTCGATTATACAAGAAAGGTCAACGTCCTAGCTACCTGAATATATTTCATTTAAGCTTTAGGTTCACAAATTTTTTCAACCCATGGTAAAGTGGTTAGAACGCTAGACGCCGTACTGACGGGCGGTGTCTAGCGTCCTAAGAAAAATTTTCTATCAATTTTGAATAATGCAAAAAGAAATCGTTCCGAGCAAGATCGAACCCGCTTCTTTAGTGCGAGAGTCTGGAGTCCTAACCACTTGACTATAGACTTGGAAAATTTTGAACCTGGCGCTGAAACGGACTATATCATCGCTAATTTTTTATACTATTTTTATAACAGACTATACTTGTTTTATGGTAATTAAAGTCGAAGTTTGGTTCTCCAAATAATTTGAGAACACATTTATGGTTGTAAAAGTGGCCGCAGTTAAAAATCCAACTATGACACAAGCCCAGAAAATCTTGCTCCACAAGGTTTTGGCCTAAAATCGTCTACAATGATTTAAAAAATGGTGAGATCATTTAGTTAAAAACCAATCCAGTCAGTTACAATCATATGAAAAATGATATATTGGGAAAGTTCATGAAAAATTGAGCATTTTTGTTTTTACGGCATGTTCTGAATCGTTGTAGTTTTCAAGATAATTGTATTTGAAATTATGAATTTGTGCACAAGCTCTTCGTTGTAATGCACAAACTTTTTTGAATTTTTTGCGGAAAAATCGATTTTTGCATCAATTTTTTAAACTTTCATAAAATGAACATTGTAGCAATCTTTTATAGCTAAATGAGACGAACAGTAATGAAGGGACTTTGGCATACAATGAGACGAACAAAATGATAGCAAAATGATCTAATTTGAACATTGTTTTGGGTTATTGAAACGAAAATTCTGATTCAGAATTTTCGTTTCAATAACCCAAAATAATTTTCAAATTGGATCATTTTGGTGTCATTTTTTTCGTCTCATTTAGCTATAAAAAATTGCTACAATGTTCATTTTATGAAAATTTAAAAAATTGATGCAAAAATCGATTTTTCCGCAAAAAATTCAAACAAGTTTGTGTATTACAACGAAGAGCTTGCACACCAATTCAAATTTCAAACGCAATTATCTCAAAAACTACAACGATTCAGAACATGTCGTAAAAACAAAAATGCTCCATTTTTCATTATCTTTCCGAATATATCATTTTTTATATGGTTGTAAATTACTGAACTGGTTCTTTAAACAAAGGTAGCCTATAACACTAAATAATAAATATACTGAGTTTATGGAGAACTTCTATAATGAGTGATAATAGCAAGAAAATTTTCTTAAATCATTATTCTTGACTACGAGGGGTACACCTATGACAATAAAATCTTGAAACAAAAGGCCAGAAAAATTTATCAAAATTGCAAGTCAAGCAACTTAAAATTTGAAAAAAACGTCCACTTTCCAGGGACCGTATCCTTTAAGATTAAGGGCAATTACCCCTAACTAGGAGTAATACCTTTATTTAAGAGTAATTGGTATTTCGTTTTTTGACGGCTTAAAATATCAATCCTGCACAAGATTTCTTCTCAGTATTGTAAAGTACATCAAGATCTATAAAATTGCAAACAATCTTTTTAAGGTTTGATATTTTAAGCAGACAAAAAAAATGAAAATACCCATTACCTTCAGGTATGGGCACTATCTCTAGTTGGAGGTAATCACCCTTACTTTGGAGGATACGGCCTGAATGACATGTTTCATCATATGATAATTTTTGATTTACATAAATTAACATTTTTTATGAGAATAACATATTTGTCTGGGATTCTCAAACAGAAGAAAAGACCAAACGGATTTACATGATTTACATATACTTTTACATTGTAATGAGATTGAACAGTTATTACCAATGGCTGTTATGAACCAAAAATGATTTGATTTGTGGGCAAATGTTATCCACGCTTAATCTTATCATACGACATGAAAGAATAGAAGATCAAAAGTAGAACTAGACAATAACAAATGAATGATATAAAAGAGTTGTGCTTAAAAACTGATCATATTCGAGTCATTTTATCGACTTTCCTATTGGTTATATGGCAATCCCTCCGAGCCAAGCTCGTATCACGAGTTGCTTCTTGCAGGACCGACCTTCGGGCTTGACTTCGTCTTTCTCCCAGACTAGCTCTACCAACTCCAACCGTTACAGAATACAATCAGGCTTTGACAAACTGTTCCATACAGAGCTCTATCTAGTTGAGCTCTGTACATGTACATGTGCAGAGCTCAACTAGATAGGGCTCTGTATGGAACAGTTGATCAAAGCCTGGTTGTATTCTGTAACGGTTGGAGTTGGTAGAGCTAGTCTGGGAGGAGGACAAAGTCAAGCCCGAAGGTCGGTCCTGCACAGTCCAAGACCTACCCAATGAATAAAATTTGTATCATCTAACCTTTTAGAAATTTTTAATGATGGAAACTTTCCGTTTATTCATCTATAGCTTACTCATATGCTCAACTATTGTTTTGGTTGTTGAATCCAAAAACACGGTTCGTTTATTGAATATTTCTCATATTGAATCATTTTAGAAAGTGAGAGAGAGTTTGGGTAAGAAAATTGGTTCTGAAAAAGCCAATCGATTGTGTGATAAAGTTGAAAAGTTCAAAAAACTCAGAAATGACAAAAAGCTCGATGCGCTCAAGGTATTTTTAAAACTTATTGAATTTTTAAAAATTTAAAAAATCAAAAAATTCAAAACAACTTTTACAAAATCCTTCATGGTTGATTTTAGAAAAAAAGGGATAATTCTTTCCGAAGATACAACTATAATCCCTGGGCCTGATGAAAGTGGCAGAAAAGGGAAAAACTACATCCACCTCATCAATAAAGCGGCAACCGAAGGAGAATGCATTTATAAGGTTCTATAAAGTTTATAATTTCGTATGAAAAGTATTTAGCACGATATACTTTTGACCGAAGCTCAAGTTGATCAAATGCTGGATAAATTGAACAATATCACGGGAGAACAAATTGTGGGAACAGGAGACCAACTTCTGGGAACGCTTCAAGTGAAAGTGAGAGGATCCACCGGTGGAAGAGTGAAGAGAGGATCGTCGATTGTTTCGCCTCCCACTAACCTCAAATGGCCCGTTTATCCAGCAGAGATTCCTTATTATTTTGGCGCGGATATACGTAAGCTTATATTAACGTAGCCCAAAAAATCCTTCATTTTTTCTTTTTGATTTTAGCCGAAGACGCACGTGTGAAAATTCGTGCAGCATTCAACTATATCTGGGATAGGACTTGCCTTGGTCCTACTGAAAATCCAAATGCCAGTGGAAATAGAATACTAATCCACACAACTGGCCTTGGTTGCCAAAGCTACGTTGGAATGATCGGTGGAGAACAAGACATTTCCTTGGATTCTGGATGTTGGGATGTAGGAGTAGCATCGCATGAATTGGGACATGCTTTGGGGTAATTGTTGTGTCTCGGGTATATAAGGGAACCCGACGATCTCGATTTAGTGAGGCCTTAGGAAAATGAAACTCCGCCTTAATTACGAAATATAATTTTGAAATAGGATTTCGAAATAGTGATGTCATTCGATCACGTCACGCACATATATACAACCCTCTCTCCAAATTAGAGGGAGGGTTGCGCGCAAGCTAAATCGACGTCCGCGCGCAAGACCACTTTCATATCTGCGCGCGGAACCGCTGTCAAAAATTTTGCGCGCGAATCGCTCAGATATTCGATTTTACGCGCACATTATAAGCTGACTTGTAATTTATTAGACAATTTAGTTGAGACTACACATTTTAGAATGCATCATGAGCAAGAGCGTTGGGACCGTGATAATTACATAACTGTTAATTGGAATAACACAAAGGCAAAGGGTAGCGCATATCACCAGGAAACCAAGTTGACTGAAAATCATTATGGACAAGAATATGACCATTCCAGTATTATGCATTATAGTCAATGTAAGGCAAAAAGTCTCTTTAATTTAAAAAAAAATCAAAAACATTCAAGTAGTTCAAAAAAATGTTCAACTCATTTTCACAGATTCCGACTGCATCAACTGTAATTTGCCAACAGCAATTGCCAAAGATCCTTGGTTGCAACGCAACATCGGTACAGGAAATGGCAGATTTACCTTCCGAAACATCAAAATGATCAATACTCACTATGGGTGTTCTTGCTCACAACCTCTAAATTGCCAATACGGTGGTTATGTCAACCCAGCATTCTGCGACAGTTGCCTTTGTCCCGAAGGTTTTGGTGGCACATATTGCGAGAAGCCAGAACCTGCCTCGGATGGAGACACAACATGTGGAGGGGTTATCAATGTAAGTCATGTCCGAAAAACTAAAAAATCTCAAAAAATCCCAAAAC
Organism: Acrobeloides obliquus; assembly: GCA_034698545.1. Taxonomy (NCBI): domain Eukaryota; kingdom Metazoa; phylum Nematoda; class Chromadorea; order Rhabditida; family Cephalobidae; genus Acrobeloides; species Acrobeloides obliquus. The sequence continues at coordinate 14,310 of JAQGBS010001748.1, forward strand.
CCCAAACAATCCCAACACTCCAAAAAGTTCAAAAAAAGTTTCAGACGCTTTGGGGTGCATGTATAAATTGAGATACACACAAATTTTAACTTTAGGTTCCTAACAGCTGGACTAACTTTGAGTTAAAAGTCGGCGTGCAAAATAATGTTCAAAACGATGACTATAAAACATGTTGGTGGCATTTGAAAGCACCTGCTGGAAAATATATTGACATTCAGGTTAATTCCATTGGTGACAACCTCGACCGCGAATGCTATTGGGGCTTTGTCACTATCAAAGACGGCTTCTACTCTTGGGATCATTCAGGAAACAGGTGACTTATTACTAGCCACAGCAAGAAGAATCGAAAAAAATAAAAATATAAAAATCTTAGATTATGCATGGCTTCTGATTATGCAAATGGCATGAACTATTACTCAACTAATGACAATCCCGTGAATAAAACTGTTGCTGTTATTGGAGTAGCATCTCGCTATAATATCTTTCG